>JABSTB010000069.1:0-35789 GCA_013756995.1 Neonectria neomacrospora
ATAGAGCTCCGACACGGGGCTGCCCTTTTCTTCCGCGACTGCAAAGGAGCCCGTTTGTCTCCCCGGACCACACCGGCGTCTATGGACATGATGAATTACTTCCTTGTCAGCCCCGTGTCGGAGCTCTATGCGTGCCAGATGAATCCCGAGGCAAGTACGAGAACCTGCCCCAAACGGCGCGAACACGCCATGGCTTTGCTGAAATTCCCCCGATGGTGAGATGAATCTCTCCGGCACGAACCTGGCTGTGTCAATGATGCATCTCAATAGTAGCTTGCGGGGCAGTGGATTCTTACTTGTCTGGCTCAGGGTATGTGTTGCCGTCTCGATGGAGGGTATATGCTTGGGTGCTGACAGTAATGCCTCCCGGTATAAAATAGCCCGCGAGCGTCGCGCCTCCATTTGGCACCGTTCGGGGAAGCGCTCCAGGGGCAGCGGAATACACCCGAAGGGTTTCTTCGATGACGGCGGATAGGTATGGTAAGTTCTCGAGGTCAGCGTCGGTGTGAGATGGCGGCAACGCCCCAACTTCCGATTCCAACTTGGCTTGAATGTCCCGGTTCGACAAGACCGCCCAAACGAGATAGGTCAAAGACACAGCAGTGGTTCCAGAGCCCGCAACAATGAAGCCGCCTGCCTCAAACGCCAGTTGATAGTCGGTGAACGACGCCCTGTCCTTCTCGTTCTCGGCGCTGAGCTTGGAAAAGATGTTTGTCGCGCCGATGCTGCTGCGCTGCGCCTCTCGCATCGTTTTTTCTGCGAGTGTTTGCACCATATCATCGGCGTTGACGAGGTCTTGCACGGCCTTGATTGGTATCCACTGCAGTAGGGAGCACAGCAGTGGTAGCTCAGATGAGATTAGTCCAAACTTTGCGGCATCCTCGATCTTCTGCATCTGCTCGGTTTTCTATGGCATCTCTTTAGAATCATGCAGTGAACTTTGAGATGTAACTCGATCTGCTTGCCTTCTCCAGATTGAGCATTCCGAGTGGTTCTCCAAAAGCAAGATGTGAGATGACATCAGCCGTCATAAAGGTCCACCACTTGAACACATCTGCGTGGCCAGTCTGGACTGCCTCTCGCTTGATCTTGTCGACCGCCATCGTAACATTCTCGATGACAACAGGGTACCAATTGTTCATCAGTGCGGAATTGCTAAACAGCGGCGCGAGTAGTCTCCGTTTCTGGGCATGTTCTTTGGGGTTGGTCACAGAGAAAACGTCGGTGGTAGCTCCCTTGCGAAAGGTTTGGTACCATGGGCTTTTCAGGAATCCACCGCTAATCCGATGGATTTCCTTGAAAGCGGCTGGGTCGGAAATGTCGATTTCTTCGGGTGCTACCCGCACCACGGGCCCATACCTCACATGCAGATCGTGAATGTAATGCATTCTATGGCCGGCTAGAATATGCTTCTTCAGCCACAGGTGCGTGAATCTGCTGTACCATGGGCCTGGAATAGCACGGAGAGGCGTGAAATATGCCCGCCGAAATATCTTGAAGTAAGTGTCAGTCATGTACATGGGGCTCATAGTGCAGAGGACCGGGAATTGGTACCTTGATAGGCCATATTGACAAGAGGATGCAGGCAGCAATGAGCAGGGTGTTGGCTTGCAGTAGTTCAAGCTCCAGTATGTTCAGTATTTCGAGCTTCATTGTGTCGAGTATGTTGTTCTAACGATTGTCGAAACAGGAAATCCGTATTTAGTTGATCTCACACCCAAGGTTAATTATAGTGAGGTAGATCGAGACTAGTACATTACCCCGTGTTCATCCCGCTTAGTCTACCCCACAATCCCGATCCCCCACAACACCGATGGCATTTGTTTCCCGACGGAGTAGACTACAATACGTCAGGATAGCCCTGATCACTTGATTTCACCGAGAAAGCGAGGGGCCGACAACGTTAGTCCTACTTCCCGGTGGGTGAAACCTAATTCTATCACCCAAGAAGTACTAGTCACATCCCGATCGTCGGAAGAATTTACAGAACTTGCAGCCACTTCCCGAGGACGTTGGCTTCTAGGCACGGTATTGCTACATTGAGATGTCCGGAGAGCCAAATTTTCAACTAGCCCCCACCGGACTCGGCTATGTATGTGTATCCTCCGATCGCTTGGGTCCCGTTCCATTCCCTTTGATTATAGCACTATATCTACTGTCCACATCCCATCACTCTTCTTTATTATTTCTAAATTCATCCGTCTGAGAATACTCCTGGAAAAAAATTAACTCTTCTTTTTCCGTTACTTAATCTCCGAGCCTAGCACCATGCCTCCTCCACACCTTTCTGTTAAAGGCCTTCTTGGCCACCTCCAAGCTTTTAATGAAGCAGACTATACTAATCAACATGCCTTCTACTCTGAAGATGTTAGTCTGGTGCTCTCGGACACCAACATCAGCGAGATAAAGGTAGTGAAGTCATTAAGAGGCAGTACAGACCTGTCCACGACAACGCGAAGGAGACTGTCATACGTATTGTTGTCCTGAGCGATCGAGGAAGGGCTTTTTTGCAAATGGAAACATACTTTGTGTTTAAGCCCGATGTGCTTAATGGAGTTCTCACCTACCATGTCTACCTGGCGATGTCGTCAAGGTTTCGTGCTGTGCAATCTATGATCTCGATGGGGATAATATGAAAACAATTAACATGTCATTTGTTTGAGCAGGAGCTTCTATGTCAAGTCAATGTGGGAAAGAATATTCAGAAGAGCGATAGTAAAGCAGATCCAGATCTAAGGCTTTACAACTGCTAAAGGTTTTAGTCTGTGTTCACCTCTACGATGACATGAAATGCTTGGCCTTCTCATTGCCATAGTCACTAGGCTATAAAAAGCATACTGGGGTAAATGTGTCGACGTCAGTCTGAAATGCCCCTTTAATAAGCTTGCTTTATATAATTAATTTACTTCTTACATGCATCTAAGATTTGGATACACCGCTTAAGCGGTTAGCCTGCGTGTGGTTGGGTGGATGAAAGGCCACTACCCCGCGATTTACGGATACTAGTCCTGCTATAAACCCCCGAAGACCACACGAGCGAAGGGAAATGTCATCATCTTCCACGGCAATTCATCTGTCGTATGATGCTGGCTTTCCGGGGCTGACTCCTTCTTGATTTTTGTCACTCCTCATTATGAAGGCTACTTGCGAAATCTGCAGCGCCGAGTTCCGGCGGACTGAGCACCTCACGCGTCATCTGTTACGACACGCAGGTGCGCGGCCATTCTCTTGCGACCGATGCGGATCCAACTTTTCCAGAAGGTAGGAAAGATGACCATGATTACAAGTAGTGGAAGCGTGTTTGCCCCCTTACTATTCCTTCCTGCCGGCCTGCTAGTCTGACGAGACTTCAATTGGTACAGAGACAGTCTCCGGCGCCACATTCTCGGTCACAACAAAGAGATGCCCTTCCGAGCCCACTCCAGCCGTGGAAAGGCTGGTAAAGCTTGCCAGAGCTGTGCCAAGGCGAAGCAGAGATGCGATGGGGACACTTCATGTCATCGTTGCGTAGCTAAGGGTATACGATGCGTCTATCCACCACCAAAGCTTTCCCCGTCAACATTGCCGCCGCCAAACGAGTCGATTGATCTCCCAGACGCCCACCGTCCCGATTCCGATTACATTGCCTCTTCGCAGCGTGGGGAGCACACTGTTGCTGAAATCGTTCCGACGATGCCTCCGTCTCTTACGAATCCAGAGCGATCACCCGGTTCCCGTGCCTCATCTTCTATCGACTCCGGCGAGTCATCCGACCCCCACATGGCTCCCGTGGACTATCTAGACCTTATGGAGCCCCTTCCGGCCTTGGACGTCTATAATGACTGGTTCTTTACCGGTGGGTACGGTGTTGGTTTCCCTGAGTCGACGTTGCCAGGCCCCCTGAGAGTTGAACCTCAATACTATCTCCAGGGCGGCCTATCGAGCGCACCGGCTCCAAGTATCTCCAACATAGCACCTATGCCGCTCTTCTCCACGCCGGTAGACCGACAGGCTTGTGTATCATCGTCCTCCCGCGATGAAAGCCGGTCGGTATCGCCCTTGTCTGATGCGCCCGTTCCCAACTTCGTGGGCATTGGCCACTGCCCCAATTCTCGAACCAGCACTAATGCGCCAACCACGCCTACTACGGCTGAACGTAGCGGGCCAATAGACACAGGCGACGAAGACTGGAGAATAGACGACTACGGTCATGTTCCTCGCATTTCACAGGGCTCCTATGATGCCATTGCCGCCTGCCTTGCCTCGGTAAACCAAGACAATGGGTTTTATCAGTCTTTCACGGTAAAGCCATTGCCGTCCCAGGACTTGATGAACTCGTTTATACAAGTCTATTTTGAAGTATTTCAGCCCATTTTCCCACTGCTTCATCAACCGACTTTCGATACAACCCAGTGCCACTGGCTCTTGGTTCTTGCCGTCGCTGCGACGGGCTGTCGCTTCTCGCAGCAGTCAAGGGGGGCTTCGAGGCTGATGGTCAACTTACTGCGTCGTGCCGTGCTGCTCAATGTGGGTTGCTCATGCTCTCTTTCCTTATATGCATTTCACAAATTATTCTTCTTCCAGATGCGGGTGTTCTTGAGTTTTAAACCCTCGTTGTCTTTGTAATCACCAGTCTGATGTCGATGAGAAGCAGCGTTCTGACATTGATAGACCGAGAGAAATCCCCCTACCTTGTCTTCTCTGGGCCTAGCCCAGTCTGCCTTGCTAAGCCAAGTCTGCATGATGTTCTCGGGCGACTCGGTGCTCACGGACATAGCACACACCAATATGGCCATGGTTGCAACGTTATGTAAAAGAGCCAACGCCTTCGCTGAAACCAAAACTGCCGGAAACCTTTGGCTGTCTGAGGGGAGCTGGGGTTGTTGGGTGCAGGCTGAGAGTAAAAGACGACTGGCCTATTGTGCCTGGGTATGACCACCCCCCTGTAGATTGCTCCCCTGTTTAGTCTGCCGAGTCCGAAGTCTGGCTAACACCGTCCGATTGCAGGTCCTGGATACCCAACATATCATGTTTTTTGACTTGCCGTCTGTTATCCCGAGCGAGTTGCTCCAGGTACAAATGCCCTGCCATGAGCAATTCTGGGAAGCGCCAAGCCAGTGCCGGTTGCTGGAACTCCTCGCTGGAACAAGTACAACTCCGTTTTTATGACTATCCAGATCGATCTTCCTATGCTTACATGACGCCTTGCAGGAAACACTACGGCTCTACACCATCCCAGACGACTTGAAAAGGAGTTGTCTTGGATGTACGGCACGCGAAGACGGCCTGAGGGCCTCAGCGACTTTCATACTCTCCTTTTGTCAATGGGTGTTTTCAGAGACGCTGGCCGTATAGAGAATGCAAGCGCCTATCTAGATATTCTTCGGCAGGTGGACTCATCCGCCTCGCAACGGCCCCAAATGGGGTGGCTGGCTATCCAGCACAACCACGTCCTAGCTCTCCTTCTGAGGATAAGTCCCCGCGAACTCTTCGCCTTTTCAGGTTGGCGCATCGATGATGCAGAGAGAGAGAAAAGCTGTTCCCGGCTCCAACGATGGGGAAAGCAAAGGAGCTTCGACGCGCGATGCGCAGTCCTCCATGCTGCCAAGGCCTTCAGCTGCCTCCGTACGTATCCAACGCAGGGCTACCACCACACCCACTGCACTCTACTATCATCTCTCATGGTCTGGGCATACATAGATTGTTGCGCGCCTAGCGATGTCGAGCCAACTATAGAGGGTAGGGTCGGCGAGGTGAGAGCCATCACTCTACGGTTTGACAAGTGCTCTTTAGAAGATCCAATGGTTGCAAAATGGTTGCGAACTGAAGAACGGATCCGGCCGTATCTTGCTGGAGTTGGGAGTTTGGAGGATCATGGTGCAACGGCGCGACTGATTAAGGAGACCGCTCGGCTGCTCGATATTGACGAGTCGTGGCCCCTCAGCTACACTGTGCGCTTTGTGCTGTTGGGCCATTATAACGCGAAGGCAGGATACATAAATAGATGATATCTATTAGGAGTGAGTAGGAACATCTCACTGCCAGCCAAGGTCTCGCTGTTTCGAGTCCGGAGGACGGGGTTGTATATCACTACCCTTACAGCTGCGCCATCGGAATTTAGCAATTTCGCTACCCTCTATGGCAGACTAGCATGGCTAGAGATGCGACGAAGAAACCATTGTGATGAACTTATACGGTTTATCTAGACAGTCCAGTCAGGAGACCTATGAGCCTTCTCCAAGAGATCTGGTTTCCCTGAGAACCTCGTCCAAAAGCGAAAGATACTACATTTAACCTGGCTGAGCTTGAATCCAGATCCCCAGCAGCTACTAACACACTATGACCGCTATCTACCGCGCTACAACTGTTGCAGTTAAGCGCTTTAACTCTATTATTGTATGATCACTATAACTACACCAAACAGATTCATGGGAAAATCTCTCAAGTCAAATTGTATTGTGTTGCAAGGAAGCTAAAGGCCCTAGAAAGGCGCCGTCTATACTAGACGAGCAATATTAAAACAAAGAGCCATCTATGGTAGGGGCCAATTTATCCATGAACAAGTTCTTTCGAAGGAAGATGACTATAAAACCTGGGATTCTCCATGATCCGAAGTGGCCGGTTCCCGCCTTCTTTCCGATCTGAAGACCCTTGGCATCTAAGATAGTTAGCAAGGTTTCGATGATCAAGAAGTAGACTCCCATACTGAATGTCCATGGGCTGTATGGAACTGCGGGTTTGTCGCTCATCATGAAAACGATGTTCTTGGTGATGTGAGCTGACTGCCTGTTGCAGGGTACATACTGCGATCCCTCCGTACTAGAGACATCACCAATGGCCCAAACCGGCCCTGCCCCTTTGAGTTGAAGATACTCGTCAACAACAACGGCACCAGTCGCATCGAGAAATCCAGCAGGAACAAATGAAGTATTGGGGACCAAACCAAATGTCGGGATGTACATGTCGGTAGTCAGCTTCTTCCCGCTTGAGAGCGTCAGTTCCTGCCGTCCATTTGGCAGTTGCGTAGATGATGCCATAGTTTCCTGCAGTTTGATGTTGACGCCTAGATTCAGGAGATCCTTCGTTACAATGTTCGATACGCTAGCCGGGCTGCCCTCGAGAACTGTTTGTCCACGTGCGATCTGTCGGCGGTTAGGAGATCTAAATACTGCCTCAAACAAGTAGACACCAGAGCTGTCGGAAACACTGCAAGAAATCTTTTGACTCACCAAGATGATCTCCTTCTGTTTCCTATATTCGTATGCCAGTTCGCCTGCGACCTCGGCCCCTGTGACTCCAGCACCAGCCACAACAATTGTCTTAGCTTCCTTGACTCGCGTTTGGTATTCATGGAGACAACGTTTTGTGCCCTCAGTTGAACCCAGCCCCTTGAACGGTGTGCCATCCTTGGTACTGGATCCAGTGGCAATGATGAGAGAGTCATAGCTGAGCGTCATATCCCCACTGGAGCCAGAAGCCGTCACAGTCTTCGCTTCGAAATCGAGTTTTTTGGCAGTGCCGAGAATGAATTCGAACTTCTCAGGTGGGTATTGATCAAAGCCGGGGGCGATGGGTTGAAAAAGCCCATCGTCCGCAATCTGGCCTGGGATCACAGCCCGGGGGGAAGCCAAGTTCCAGTAGAGGTGGCTATTCGGGGTCACGAGGATGACTTTGAATGGCGAGGTCTTCCCAGCTTGTTTGAGGAGGTGATGTGCGGCACTGACCCCTGCGTAGGAGCCTCCAAGAATGATGATGGTTTGCATGGTGGAGGGAGTAGACATGACACAAATGTCTTTGTTGGAAAAAGAAACCAAAGGCGAGTAAAGAATGTAGAGGACGTGCTCAAAAGCCTCTTTCCAGGCAAACAAGAGCTCCGTTGTTCTCATTTATACAAGAATGACTACTAACAAGGTGTTACTGAAGGCTGTCCTCGACAACGAATGAGAAGCAGAAGCGCGGCAGTAGCCAATAACAGGACGTAGCGCAGAACCCACCTCACATGCCGCAGCCAGCAACTAATTAGAGAGGCAGGGGCAGTGCTTAGAAATGGCTACATACTCTTTTCCCATCTTGCCATAGAGACTGGATAAGTCGTCACGGCAAGATCGGAGAACGGGTCGGTGAGTATCGAACTCGCGGGCCATTTCCGCAGGGTGACGAGCAAAGTCCACCAATTTTCTTTGAGGCAGCATGATATATTCGCACCCCATTTTACCAGGGCACCTTTCTGGCACTCGCCGATAATTGTGCCTCCTTGTTTCTTCATACTGAAGCTCATGAAGTAAATCTTTCCATCAGGCGTAATTATTTGGGCAATCTCCGTGAAGGGAACGTGGATCGCCGATAACAAGGACCTTCGCAAGCATGCTGTTCTGAAGCTCGCTAAATCCGAACCACCCTGGCTCGCAGCCAATCATATCGTACACCGCCGGTCGAACCAATCATAGAGAGATCCGCCAAATATTTAGAGCTCCACAAAGCGGTTCGTTTCACTTTAGTAATTCACTCTTAGACACTGGGGAGCTTGAAGGGCAACCAGCCTGCTCGGCCAGCCAGCAAGCCCATTTCTTTGTCATGTTCAATCACTAATTACTAAACATCTAGGTTTGATGTATAAGCAGAATCGGACCAGAGAAAGCGTAAGCGAAGGACAGGATAAGAATCTTGCTTCAATATCTAAAGAAGAAATACATCCCGTGCAAGCTCGAGACTGTCTTTCCATGTCAGACCAGGCACCCTTTCCCTTTCTCGCCATATCTCTTCTAGAGCTCGCAGAATCGTCTTCCGATGTTTGACTGATGGATCCAGCAATGGCGGACATGAGAAAACCTCCCGCAAGAAAGACTTATCTTCTGGCCGTGCAACAACTCCGACGATATATAGCGGAGCGACCAAGGCTGGCAGAAGACGCCTCGTCGCCCGAGCTTGGAGCATGGTCATAGTTTTGGCGATAATTCTATCCAGCACTTCTAGTTGTTGGAAGCCATGAATGACCAAGTGAAGATAGGTAGATGCCATGAGAGCAAAGATGTGGGTGACGAGTGTGTGCTCGTTTGGAGGCGTATGTAGCATTCGAGTAGACTCATGTTCGGAAACACTAAAGCCCTCTAAAGCAACCTCTGTCAGACCATCCTGAATATTCAGAGTGATATCACATCCAGTTTGATGAAATTCGGTACAATCGAAGTCTCCCCGACCTACGGCCTGGGTACAACGCTCATGCAGCGCAGCAATACGACCAATTTCAAGCATCACCCAGTTTTTACAGCCCATGATGTCTTCGAGCTTGGTTTGAGAGGCGGAGGCTATGATGCTAGAATGATAAGGCAGTAATTGTGGTGTGGTCCCCGCCGTGATGGAAGAGATGATATCGAGCCAAATCGTGGTACCGGTAAGGAACCTGAAGTTGACAACCTGTTCTGCAGCTGCGGGTTCGTTTTCTGGGACAGGAAGGTCTTCGTGCAGAATGGCCCGTGCTCCTTCGAGCAGGCCAAGGCGTCCAAAGTTCTGCTCCTCGAAGGCCTGCCGAGCCATGCCTATAGCTGCACTAAGGTGGGCCACGCATGCGTTGTTATCGCCGGAAAAGAGCTTGTTCATCTGTCAGCTTCCAATTCAGGGACTATAGTAAGAGGAGTGGGCTACCTCAAAAAACATTAATTGAACAACCGCACTCGCAATGCCGAGTCCATTGATGCCGCATGAATTTTGCATGGACTCGTTTATTGCCTTCAAGGAGATTGCAAGATGCTGCTCTTGTTGGACCAAGGCAGAAACTTGAATCCTGCTTGATGCTAGCGCTGTCATTCGGCGGTGATATACACTGAGAGCTAAAGCAGCATGATAGAAAGGCTTCGACCCAAGCAGAAGATTGAGTAACCAGCCTCTTCCTCCCTTCATGACGTCCGATTTGTACATAGGGTACTGCAATGGGAAGATATTGTCGAGGAAATGCATCAAGAGGATGGACTTATCCGCAGCAATGGATGATAACGGCTCCGTCATTTGATGATCAGCGCCAGCCAAGGAGGTACCCTAGGTATGGTCAGATTCTCTCGAGTTCGGCGGCAATCACTATACTTGCAGTGGATTCATCTTGCATCGTGTGAACTCCGTCTTGTTGCGATGAGCCATCCTCGGATGTAGTAGTAGAAGCACCTGTCAGCAGGAGACTCGAATTGGAGGATGAGGTTTGTACGCCGTTCGATGATGATTTGGGTGCTATTTTGATATCTGCATCATGTCGCCTCGGAGCCTGGGCTGTGGTTTTACGTCCAGATGTCTGTCTCACGGTCTCTTTGATGCTTTCCGCCATAGCTCTCGCTTCGTCGCTGCTGTTCATCCAGTCCGGTTTTGGTCCATATCCGAAGCAAGTGATGGAGAGCGATTCGCATGTCCAACAGTGAGGATGACGCTCGTCACATTTTTTCTTCCGCAACCGGCAAGTCCAGCAACCTTGTTTGCTGCGGAGTGGTCTGCTCATTTTGGGAAATTCCGTGTCCTGTGACTGTCTTCAGGAGTAGCGTGATGTGGAGGAGAGGTTAGAAGTCACAGAGTAGGTAGGGCCGTGTTTTAGTCTCGACGTCACATGGTGCTGGCTTAGTAATCTCCCCTCGGCATATAGCAAGTCATACCTACTATAGCTCCTGCAAATGACAAGGCCTAGAGCATCTTCACTAGAGGCATCGAGCTAGATCTAACTTCGGAATATATCTGTCATAAGCGAGTCAGAGGCGTAATGAAGCATGCATTCGTAAATGATATTAGGAAGGGTCAGTATGGCTTTGAAATTTATAGGCTAGCGAGGGTAAAGGGGTTTGACGCTAAAGTATGCTGGGATTGTGGGAGGGAAGCTATCTAATAGTCAAATAAGACCTTCAACTCTTTGGAAAGATACACCTTAGTGACCGTAACCGCGTCATGATCTGGCTTGAGGATGGGATGCCAGCGCCGCCTAGAGGCGCCTACGTCGGTGATCCGCGTCACGGAAATCGACGTCGTTGTGCCGTCACCCAGGGGGACCTCGCAAGATAGGCAGACTACTTGCTCAATACTATCCGAGCTCATTGGTCTTCCTCCTGCTCATCGTCATGTTGTGCGAGTCCTCCAGCGGTGAGGTCCTAGATCAGGATCCTGAATCTAGATTAGGAACTTTGGTCTGCAATATCCCGGTAAAATTTGCGGTAGCCAATAATCTGTAGTGATGGTAATGCGAGTGAGACGCGAATACAGGGGTTATCAGACCACCAATCACAGCGAAGAAGTCTAACTGCCTGAGCTTCTCTGTTCTCTCCGCCTTTCATCATCAGCGAATGTCAACCGAAACAACAACATGGCAAGACGTAGAATCGATGACTACTTCCCACGTATCGGGGTCGCCATTGAGGCTACGCAAGTCCCTCGGCCCAAATCCCTCTTTGACTTGCCCTGGTCTGTCCGCAGGCGCATCTATGAGGACTTGGAGCTCTTCCCGACACGGGATGATAAACCATGGGGTCCGATGATGATGAACCCGGGCCGCATCACGGAACGCTCATGTCAACTAGGGTTGGAAGACTACGAGGCGCCCTTCATCTGGGAGTCGGAGCCGCCTACATGTCACAGATGTCTCCTCCAGCGTATCGAGCCCAGTAGCACTAGGCTCAGCGTCCGTCTACGGAGTCGACCGCCAGAGGGCGAATGCGAATGCGACAGGTTCCCCATGGAGCTGTTCCTCGTCTGTAGGGCAATGACCCAAGACGTCAGCCGGCTGTTCTACTCGGAAAACAGCTTCGAGGTCGTCTACACGGCCAACGGAGGCTTCTCCACTCTCGAGAACCTCAGTCCCGAGGCCGTCGGGGCCCTGCGCAACCTTACCATTCGCATGAACCTTTGTTTCTGCGCCAAAGGCCCGGACTGCAAGATGCACTCGTTTGGCTGCCATCCTTCGTGCAAGGAATTCGGGCACGACAAGCCCCTGGGTTTCCGTGATGGCCTCGGAAAGCGTAGCCGGAACGATGCCCGGCTCCTACAAAGCCTGCGACATCTCTGCAACCATCTCGCGGCTCACTTGCAGCCTGGCCGCCTGCGCCTCACCTTCGTCTGCGAGTGTTTAGACCACGACCTCGCCGCCGAGCTTCTCTCCTCGCTACTCCTACTACCCACGCTGCGGTCCTGCTCCATCGCCCTGCAAAAGACATTCGACGCCCGGCTGCGCGAGATGGCTGAGCAGACGCGCCTACGGCTCCTCGGGTACCCTGAATCGAGCATCACCGCGCCGTTTCCGTTGCGCAAACTCCCACGAGAACTCCAGCGCGAGGTCCTTCACCACACGGGCCTCGTCGCGCCGCAGCACTTGTATTACTGCTCTGAGACTAACCAGCCCCGTTTTCCTCTATATGGATCGGACCGGACGAGCGTCTATGATGCCGAGAGCCTGAGCCCTGCTGTGCTAGCCAACAGTAAACTATGTTGCTGCCGCCACCACGGAAGCCACAGTTGGCCGTGTGCGTGTTGGCGGTTTCCACGGGAGCTGTTCCTTGTGGATCGGCAGATGGAAGCCGACGCACGCGACATCATGTACCGCGAAAACACATGGTGTTTAGGATGGTGGGAAGTCCTCCGTGCCATGGAGCACCTGGCCTTCTACAAGGACGACCCCGAGAGCAGCGTACCAAAGTGGAGCGAGACATGGTCACGTAGTCGGCTGCCGGCGAGAGTGAAGCTGAGGCAGTTCCCACGCTTCTTCAAGAGCGCTCGCCGCATCCAGCTCGAGTTCTGCTTCGGGCAGCCCTCCAACGCCGTTGCTGACCACCTGATGCAGTTCCAAAACCTCTTCTCCATGTGCAACACCACCCGGCTCCAGCTGACTCTGAGGCTTCCCCATCCTTCGTTCCCGCACCCAGCGCTTCCGGCCGACATGACGGCGCCTATATGGCTTAGCCACTACCACACCGTGCTCTGCATTGCCAAGGCCCTGGCGGCTGGTAATGGAGACGGCGCCCCCAAGTTCCGGGACTTCTTCGTCTGGATCGATTCAATCAGATGCCACAGGCGCGAGAACGAGGCCGGCGTCATTGTCCGTGACTGTCAGGGCCTCGGCGAGCACGGCATGCGGCAGCGAGAGCAAGTGCTAGAGCGCATCGTCATGGGCGAGGGATACGACAGCCAATCTCGCGGGAAGCAGGGGAAGATGCATGTTCCAACACGGGAGTTGCGCCCAGAGGCGCAAGGGGCGCTCATGTGCTCGGACTGCAGCTTGATAGAGGATTGCCAAGTGAGAGAATAGTCTTACAGGGACAGCTCAGTGTCCACAAACACCTCCATCCAGTAAATCAATAAGCAAGTATCTTTATTAGACATTAAATACTATAATTATACTACATTTACACACTAGGCCCTAGCGCTCTAGCACAGCTTATAGGCCACCATTGCTAAAACAGCGCAACCTTTAGCTCCTATATAACGAAGGAAATGCTACATCTCAATATTATTTAGGTTGCGAATTTGGATGTTTCATATCTTAGGCATCATCGCCCACGAGACTCCCGATGGTTGTTTCAGATGATGTGTAAGCTTGCAGCTGAGAAGTTCCCGGTTGGTCAACGAAGAAAGGTAAAAGTTGTGAGAATGCAATGTTTTTTATCATTTGCTTTGATTAATTATCATACGGGACTTAGACGACACATGAGGCGTCGTGGCTATTATTATGAAGTAAAGATTAAAAGTTTCCACACTTGCCTTTGATTAGGCTGGCCTTCTCACCAACCAGCCCGTCAAAGTATGCCAGAACAGTTTCAACAGGCACCATATCCAGCAAGCCGAGGCTTGGGTTAGAAGACTTCAAGACCTGACCCATAAATAGCACCCGTACATGATATCCGCTCTTGCCCGACGGTATACTGCTTGACTTGCTCTCTGCTACATCACCAGTAGCCGAAGGGGTGGGAGCAGGATCATCCTTTCTCGGTTTCCTGACATTCTTCTTGTACAGCTCAAAGACAACCTCGCTGCCCATGCCAGGCCAGACCATGACGTTGATCTGGAGGATGCTGAGTAACCGGCTGATGGAACCGTCGTGTGCGAAGTTGTGGAGGTAGAGGACGGTCTGTTTGCCGTCTATCACCGCTCGCAGGTGACTCGCCAGCTCAGCTATCCACACGCCATACGTAGCGGACGAAGCAGCCAGTGATAAGGGCGCGTCGCGGTATATTTGTGAGTACTCCCACTGACCCATGCGATACACGGCATCTGCCAAGTCCTGATTCACGCAATCGGTCGAATTCTTGTCATCGACAAGCTTGCAGGGCAAAGGCTTTCCATGGCACTGGCGTGCCGACAGATTATCGAAATAGTGGTCGAAGCTCTCGTGAAAGCCTACATCATCAAGCGTCACACCCGAGATGTCGTCCAAGGTGGAAAAGAGGGCTTTGCCCTTGGTCAGATGCCTCTGCCACTCTGCATTCGAAAATGACTTGATTTCGTTGAAGAAAATGTCTCCGATTCTGCAGGTATACTGGGGCTCCAAACTGTCGACGCCTGCTTGTTGGATGAGCAGGGGAATGGATTCTATCGTGCCCCACATGCCGTTGATGAACATTGCCGCAACCTGGCTGGTGATCTGGTTGTTTGTGACGCGGAAGGCGACCTTGCTGCGCCAGTCGTCTGTGCGGCCGGGTATGAAGTTAAGCAGGTCGTGGTAGACACCGTAAAGATCGCTACCGTGGACCCAGGAGTCATCTAGGCCCTCGGCAGTGATCTGCGGGAACTGGCACGATCCGACCCAGCCAGACGGAACGAACGGGTTGATGTCGGAAATGAAACCATCCCAGTAAGTCTCAGCCGCCGGCTTGCCTTGTTCCGTGAAAGGCTTGCCGTAGTAGTACAGCCCTTGATTGTCACAGTTCCACTGGTACGACTCGACTGGGAAAGCGTTGCTGGCATAAGGCGTACGCTTATGGTGCCTTTGGATCTAATGCACTCAGGGTCAGACTTGTCGGGTAGCCGGGATTGGACTCTCACTCACCACCTCAACGTATTCCAAGTCATAGTCGCGAGGAGGCTTGATATACTCCGTCTTGCGCACGTGGGGCATATTGCACCAATTATAGACGCCATACTTGTGGTTGGGGGTCTCAGAGGAATTGAAGATATATCCGTATATTCCTTTGCCTTCCACTGCCGAAGCGAGGCTGTTGACCTGAGTCTTGCTGGGAGGGTACCACCCCAGATCGACAGGCTGGCCCGGCGCATCCGAAGCTGCCGAGATCAGGTCCAGCAGAGACGTATGCGGCGGGAATATGTCGAGATACTCGCCCAGACCGAAAGTGATAGTGGCTAGGATGGCGACCGAAAAGATTAGCTGGCCTCCTCGCCGTCTGACGAGCGAAATGCTAGGCGGGACCAGGAGTGAAGGCATTCTGGCTCGCGATGTTACATGCGTTGAGATTCCTGTTTGCATGTGTTTGCTAATTTTACTACAGTCAGTAAGCCGGTGGAAAACTGCCGGGCTCCGGACAGGTCCAGGCACGCGCGTTGTGGATGGAAATCAGATTGAGTGGCCGCATCAGGGGTGACGAGTTCAGCAGGGATAACCTCACGTAGTAATTTCCGATGTATAACCGATGTTGCCAACCAAGCTAACCTCAAAAGGGTTGATGTCTTGCCAGCTTAAATAACTGGATTCCCCAGTCGACGCGTTCCGCTTGCCTTTCTGGAAGGCGATGAGCTGTAGCATGACGTTGAATTTGAGAATCGTCTTTAAATTCTATCTCGTTTGACATCGGCTTTGCTAAATAAAGCTGGAGGCCTACTGAAGCCTGTTTCTACTAGTTTGGGCCATTTCGGAGCCTCATCAACCACCTGGGTGCTTGAAGTGTAGATAATAGACATGATCATAGGTCTAATCAGAAGCGATAAGAAATAGCTGGCCTAGATACTGAGAGTGAAGTTTCAAAATGGTAACAAATAAGCGAAAGGGTTGCGCAACTAAAGAATACTCGAAAGAATGGAGAAATGAGCTTGAAATGAAGCTCGAGCTCACGCCTGAATTTGAATACTAACCAGCGCCATACTAAAACGGCTGTCGGATCTCTCCTTCTTCAGCTGCGGTTGTGGGGTTTCTGGCCGTGTTTGCGGACAATCCGACTACGGTCGTAAAGGCTGCGGTCTCGGAGGCATTGTCCGCTTGGAGAGTACAACAACGTGTTGACTAGAAAATCATCGAAGAGGGGTCAGCTTGATGGCATGAACACATGACTTGCCACATAGTGGTGGTAGGGGACTTACAGCTCATACTCTCGATTGTCCTTGTCTGTTTTGCAATGAGATTCCCGACGATTCTCATCGCCGCTTTTATATGGACCTGCCCCGATCTAGCTCACTCAGCCCTCCCTAGGCCGCCTGAGCCCTCCCTGAGTCCTGCCTAAGCCTTGCTGGACCCCGCTTGAATCCCTACGTGACTGAGCCCTTATCTACTATAGGGCTATACACATCTCACCAGGGGCCGGGTTCGATGCCAGGCGGGCGACACAAACTCGTTTAACTGAATTCTCTCGAAACGATTCTAGGTAAATGCAACTGAAAGGCTTTAAGGGCGAAGTTGAGTTGATGAAATGGTCAAGCTTTTACCACCAAGTGGGATGACACAGAGTCGAGGGAGTGGACATAGCATTAGGTTCCATAGGATTGTTAGTTAAATGTTTCCATGTAGTTTCTACAGAATGCGATTTAAAACCAAAAGTCGTCGTAAGGTCGTTGTTCGAGTTGATTGAGTGAGATGTGAGATGCATGAGATGAGTCACAGTGCTGCTTGTTATTACTTATACTATTAATCAAGTATATCTACGGCGGTCACAACTAAGATAACATAAGGTTAACTTGAGTCACAGTTGCTAAGTTACTTAGACGGGACCGTCAAACATCCCCTCTCTTGACATCCCTATCTTATGAACTAACAATGACGTGCCTCTTAGGATGCATGATATTATTTCGTCATTCGCACACACACCAACTCAACAACCCGCCCACATTAGACCAAGTGATAAGGGCAGATCTCCTGTTCAAACTTAACCTCCAGCAGGGTGAAGCGAAGAGCTAGATCCCAATTAACCAGGCCCTCCTAAGCATATTACGAGTGATATAACTAAATGCCATTGCATATGTCCCGTGTTAACTAAATATTAATACGCCACGGATAAGGGATGCTCCACCGGCCCACGGTCTAACTCCGCAGATGGGTCAGGCTGTGGTAGCATAGTTCTAGATTAAACCCCTGCTTGCACTGGTTTGAGCAGGTGCTGTAGGTGGGTTCAAATTGGGGTGCGGGTGGATCCTGCACTAAGTTGAAGATGGCCGCGTTTAGGTCAGAGCAATCCAGAGTCGATTCGATCAGTGGAAAATAAGGGCAAAGCGGCCTACCAATTCTAAGTGTGGCACCGATAGTCATTATACAGACCTCAAAATGTTAAACTATATCTACAGTACACTCACTGGTATAGTGGGTTCAGGTTCACCATCAGTGGTATTGTCCGAAACTTGGGCCAAAACGTAGCTAACACACGGTGTGTGGCTGGTGTCAATCAGTTCATGCAGGCAATGAAAACAGTACGTTAAATGCCTCAGGGCACCAAGCGCCAACATTGTCGTCCTTTGGAGGGAACGCGCGGCAAGTTCCTGACTTTCTCTTCTTTCAACTGAGAAGCTAGAATCTGATCATCACAGCAGCGTATGATGGCTCCTCGCCCGAAAATTAAGGGCAAATTCGTACCATGCTACTATGTAGAGACAGATTCGGGTCACCTTTCCACACTATTAGGACCTGTCCCTGCCGACGCCCTTGACAAGCCAAATGTGTCTCGTGTCAATTCAGGTCACTGATGGACACCTCGACGAACCTTCGACGCGATTCCAAGCATCTATAAAATAGTCGCTCTCCCAGGAACTCTTTAGTAAATAAAGATATCAAAAATACTATTGTGCTAAGGAAACGAACCCTTTGGAACCTGCAATGATACTTGCGCTTCTTGGACAGCGTTCTTCAGCTGATCAAAAGGCACATCATAGCTTCTCTCTGGCGCATTAATTCTGCAAACCTTACCCTCAACATACCATAGTAGGTGATTCGAGAAGCTTCTCTCTAACCAAACGCCATACAAGTTATTGAAAGATTGGCTGTTCATTTTGAGTAGAAAGGAAAGGAATTGGTTACCTGATAAGGTCGGCAGCTTCCATAAGGCCTTTAACGCACCAAGTCGTACGCTCCGGTCCCCATCCTCCAAGCTCACCACCAGAGCCTCAAGGGCCTGCTCTGGTAGGGCTGACTGTTGGCCTAAGGCTTCTGCCGCTGCAGACCGTACGCTCCCATCCGAATCCTTCAAACCCACCACCAGGGCCTCAAGGGCCTGCTCTGATAGAGTTGACTGCCTACCTAAGGCCTCTGCCGCAGCAATCCACACGCTTGAGTCCGAATCCTCCAACAGTGCCACTAGGGCCTGCTCTGACAAGGCTCGCCGCCGATCTAAGGCCTTTACCACATTAGACCGCACGTCCGAGTCTGTATCCTTTAATAGCGCTATCAAGGCCTCAAAGACCTGCTCTGACAAGGCCGGCAGCTGACCTAAGACATCCACCACATTAAACAGTACATCCGAGTCCGAATCCTGCAACAGCGCCTCAAAGGCCTGCTCTGACAAGGCCGGCAGACCTAAGACATCCACCACATTAGACCGTACATCCGAGTCCGAATCCAACAGCGCCACTAGGGCCTGTTCTGACAAGGCTCGCCGCAGACCTAAGGTATTTACCACATTAGACCGCACATCCGAGTCTGGATCCTTTAATAGCGCTATCAAGGCCTCAACGACCTGCTCCGATAAGTCTCGCTGCCAACCTAAGACATTCACCACACTAGACCGCACGTCTGAGTCTGGATCCTTTAATAGCGCTATCAAGGGCTCAACGGCCTGCTCTAACGAGACCGGCAGCAGACTTAAGGCTTTCACCACACTAGACCGCACGTCTGAGTCTGGATCCTTTAATAGCGCTATTAAGGCCTCAACGGCCTGCTCTGACGAGGCCGGCAGCTGACCTAAGCCACCCACCACATTAGACCGTACGTCCGAGTCTGGACTCTTTAACAGCGCCACTATGGACTCGAGGGCCTGCTCTGATAGGGGTGACTGCTGACTCAAGGCCCCCACGGTAGCAGATCGTACGAGCCAGTTCGGATCCTTCAAACCCACTACCAGAGCCTCAAGGGCCTGCTCTGATAGGGCTGACTGTTGGCCTAAGGCTTCTGCCGCTGCAGACCGCACGCTCCCGTCCGAATCCTTTAACAGCGCCACCAGAGCCCCAAGGGCCTGCTCTGATAGAGCTGACTGCCGACCTAAGACGCTTGCCACATGACTCCGCAAGTTCAAGTCCTGATCCTTCAATAATGCTAACAGGGTCTCAAGGACCTGCTCCGGCAGAACCGACTGCCCGCCCAAGGCCCGTACTGCATCGACCTGCACGCCATAGACCGGATAATTCAACAGCACCACCGGGGCCTTACGGGCCTGCTCAGATACGGCTGAATGCCCAACTGAAACTTCTGCTGCAGCAACCCGTGTATGCCAGCGTGGATCCTTTAACAGCGCCACCAGGGTCTCAAGGGTCTGCCCTGGTAGGGCTGGCTGCTGACTCAAGGCCTTTGCCGCTGCAGACCGCACGCTCGAGTCCGAATCCTTCAACAGCGCCACAAGAGTCTCAAGGGTCTGCCCTGGTAGGGCTGGCTGCTGACCCAAGACTTTTGACGCAGCATACTGCACGTTCCCGTCCGGATCCTTCAACAGCTCCACCAAGATCGCAAGGAGCCCTTTCGACAGGGTGTAACGATTGTACCCGAATACGTTGAGGATCTTCATTTTCAACCCTCCTGGGAAATCATCCTCGGATTCGTCTCGTAGTACGGCCTCCAGAATTTGGTCTGGGAATTCTAGCTCGACTGCTAATTCTGGCCAGCCATGCAAGGTATACTCAAACACAAGCCATTGTTTTAACTGCTCTTGAAGTCGTGCAATGAACTCTGGGATCCCCTGTGATGGGACTACTTCGCTGAGGCAGTGCATGACCAACCGTTGATGCACTGGTCCCAAGAGATCGCGGGGCTGTTCCTCAATTGTGCGGAAAAAGCGGCAGAGTTGCTCCTCGTTGTGGTTGGCGTGAAGTAAGCCGGTGACAAAACGCCAAAATATATCGTAGCGTGCGTTATATTTCTCCTTCCGTAGGAATTCTTCAGCATTGAGCTTTGTGATGCTGGAACTCTCCTTTCGCCTGCCAGGTTTGAGAACGAGGAGCTGCTCTCCAGATGTCCACTGCTGGACAAAATATCGAGCAGCGAAGTACTCCTGAAAGGTCAGGTGTAGAAAGTGGTAATTTGGGTTGCGGCCTTCTGATGTTCGTAGAAAAGAGAGGCGTGGAAGTGTCTTGTTGAGTAAGATGTCCCTGTGCTTGAACTGCTCAGATATGGCTATCTGATGCTGTGATGTAAAGTCCATTATGTCGTTGCACAGTCCAGTGAAAGCAAGGCCTTTAAGCAAGTGGATCTCATGCTTGAGGAGGCCCTCGATATCTGCGGTCCCAATCTGAGGAACCGTTACCAGTTGCCCATTGTCTCTCTTGTCCAGTCGTACAGCATCTTTTCTCCACAAACTTTGCTCGATAGCTTTGTATATGCTAGTCATAGTATCTGGCGCAGTTCCAGAATCGAATTCGTCCCAGGTGTAGCAAAAAGCATCCAGCTGAATTGGGATCCGCACAAGAGCTTCGAGAAGCCAATGGTCTCGCAGGAAGGACTGGACCTCGTTGGCTCTTAGCTTCATTTTCGGGTCGGCGTCGAGGTAGGCTTTCACCTGATCTGGGTAGAATCCGATTGTTTCTAACTCGAGGTCGATAGGTTTGAGGCCAGCCGGAAGGATTCCAGACGGGCGGGAGGTGATGATGACGCTAGGATGGTTCAGAAGACACTCCAAGAAGCGAAACATATCGTCGTCGGGGTTCCATTCGCTGGATACCTCATCCAAGCCATCTAGAATAAACAGAGTTCGGCCGCTACGAGCATCATTCAATGCTCGCGACAATTCACTAGCGAGACGGTGGCCATTGTCATGTCCCTGTCCAGAGAAATATTCGTTGTAAAACAAGTCCTCGTGATTGTATCCATGTGCCGGTCGCCCTTTCAGACGCCGCAAAGGCACCCAGAGGATGCGGTCGAACAGGTTCATCCATGAGTGATGAAGCTCTGTCTGCGTACCATGCGTAAAGTCATAGACCATCTTTTTGCACAAGGTAGTCTTCCCAACTCCTGCGCGTCCTCGAATCAAGATTCTTCTTGGCTGTATCGTGTGACTGTCGCGTCCTTTACGTTGGTTGAAGACTTTTGCCAACTCGACCTGAACCTCCTTGTCTGGCGTCTCAATCTTCTGTCGAGCAACGAGCGTGAACGGGGAGGTTGTTGCATCTCCCCCTCCTTTTGAGCGTCCTGCGTCTTGGCTAGGCTGCTCTACAATGGCAAGATTGATGTAACACTGGTCCATCGACAACAGGTCGCCTGACAGTCGTTCAATCCGGAGCCTGTCTGAAGTGTAGTGATTGTTGCGTATGTAATCGTCTGCTCTCTTAAGTAACGACCCCTCACGAATATTCTCAAGATATTCTCTAATCTTTTGGGAAACCCGTGCGTAATCATCGTCTGTATGGCCACCCTGGAACTTATTCATAGTTATATGGGGTCGGCCGAGCGGCAGTGGCTGTGGAACAATCTCCAGCGTCGCCGAGGCTTCGTCGACTAGCTGACAAGCGTTAACGAATTGCTCAATAGGAGCAGCGAACATAGACCGGAACGGCGAGCATTCCATGATACTTACAGGTTTTGCCCAACGGACTAGTAGGCAAGGCGGAATCCACCTGGTCAGAGGAATCCTGTGGTAAAGATTCGTCTTGCCCTTTTCGTAAAAGTTGAACACCAGGAAAGGGGGATCGGCGTCTTTACACAGCTGAGTGAACTTGCGGACGAGTTCTCGAAGATCGAAAGTCGACCTCGTCACGTTGTCGAGTAGTGGAGTCACTTCCTTGCCTCGGACAGTAGCCCAAGTCTCCAGACTCGGCTTTGCCCATCTGGCTACATCTTGGAACGCAGTCCCTCGAAATGGAGTGGCAAGGAATACAATGCCACGTGTCGCTCTTCTGACGCGGTTATCGGGATCGGCTGTGGAGAGAGCCTTCATCAGGATGATGCCCCCAAGACAGGACGCGATGAAGAGAATTGGTCGATCTTCTCTTCTTGGCTGATCATTCAGAGCCGGAGATCGTCCTTGGATGCCATAAAGCAGATGTCGAGCAACCTCCTCGAGTGCCATCGGGATCGTGTCAGACGACTGAAGCAGGTTGGCCGGCCAGTCGCATGTGAAGATCCGGGCCGACCCAACTTCGCCCGGGAGCATATGCGAATCAGCCAGCCAGTTAACCTCACGCTCGTCAGGAGAGTTGGACTTCCAAATCCACGTGTTCGGCGACTTCGTGTCCAGGCCATGGATGGCGATGATGTCAACATCAGTCTCGGCATCAACATCAGGTTGCGGGTGGACCTGCGTAAGATGGACGCCGCACGATTGTTGAGCCATTTGGAAACGAGGACTAGCACGGCAGGACAGGCTACCCAATGTCTGTAGTGTGCCAATGCAGGGAGGGCATCCAAGAGTCCACGAAAGTTTAACGGTCAACAGAGAATACTGGAATCAAAGGCTCGGTGTCAAAGCTCAATGGAATAGGGAGATATTCCTAAACACTATTCTGAGCAGAAGTAAGCCATCAAAGAAGGATGAAATGCATAGGCAATGCAAAGTGGCAGTAGAAGTTGGGAGGAAGGAAGCCGAGCCCAACGAAATACGAGTGGGCGGCCCATGTCAGACCTCTCCAATGAGATGGCCGCAGAACCCCGCGCCCTCCAGGCAACCATTTGCCTGCTCAAAACACGGCAGCCAATCGCCCTGCTAAATGCAAGAGGTTGAACATTGAGTCCAAGGAAGGCTTGACCATAGCATCCGTCTGCGTCACTTCCAGAGGAGTGATCACTAGGTACCGTAGACTCGTTGAGGACAAGCGGGACAGTCGGGTTTTTACCTTTGTCTCTGTTTTGTTTGGTAGTTTGACGTGAAATTCCAAATGTATCCAACATACCCTGACGAAGATGGTTGGGCTGACCCAGGTAACAACAAGCGAGGTGGTCTGGGATTAATGTCGTCCTCGGTGAGATCTTAGGCGTTCACTAGGGCAGGTAAGCTGTGCATGAAAGCCTTGCGAAAAGCCTTGAAACGATCGACAACTGCTGGAGGCGGCGAGGCAGGTTTGGGCTCGTTGCTTGGATGCAAGTAACAGTGGCTGCATCACGCATTACAGCCCAATTGGCCCAGCTCAACATGGCGCCAAAGCTTTTCCATCATGTGAGAATATGCATACTGCACTTTCGACAAACCGGCAACCATAGTGCAAAAGGCATGTGAAGATGGGGGTTCACTTGAGACCGGGCTGGGAGACTAGGCGTGACGAATTTCGCAATATTCGCGCTGTTCGCACTCTTCTCAGATAGGTGGTCAATGAAAAAAAAACAAATGAAGGAGTTAGCCACTTACTCGCACTAACCCGAAGTTGACGAGCTGTTTTCCACGAGTAATTGCTATTGCTGAAAGTTGGGCGTTCATGTGGCTGTGGGTTTAGTTCATTTGGCTTATTTCTGCGAACTAACCGTGATATCGTAGTATGCCTGATATACTACAGCATTCAGCCTGATGATTCTAGCATTCGCCAAGCATCAAACTCGGCCTCTCGTACCATCATGCTTGAACTGATTAAGGTACTGCGGCACGAGAACGTAAATGACACCCAATGCCACTGTGAGTTTTGATAGCACGTGCCATCGAAGCCTGATGTCCATGACGTGAGACCTTTGGAGATTATATGTCAAATGAGGAAACATTACAGGCTAGAATAAAAAAATCCACAGAAACGCGGACATTAGCTTTGATGGCAGTTTGGCCTTTGAATTGCGAACAGGGGCAACCGTGGAACTGACGAGCCATGTTATCCCAGCAGTCAACTATTGAGACGGCCTTGCACTTGATTTAGTAAACCGTTACAAGGATTAAAACCAGGGTGCCACCTAATCTGGCATTGGCCTCTTGGGGTGAAGTCTCCTAAAGACATGTCAGATAACAAATGAGGCGAAGTAAAGCCTATTGGAATGAGATCATATATATAAGGCACTGAGTCCGAAGATCTTAAAGAGATGTGGGGATGTATAGTTACGATGTAGTAAGGTGGTCGTTGTTAGACGTCACTATCTTGGGCAATTAGTCTACACCGTGAATGTGTGAGCATTCAAGCCGCTTGCAAACAAGATAACCGCCGCTGTGAAGATTTCAAGAAGACTTCCAGTCGCCAGAATAATGAGCAGCAGGTGCCCGTTCTGAAAAGATTTTCAGAGTCGAACTCACTGCATGCTAATCCCAACCGATAGATGCCTGCACCCAGAAACTGAGATGGCCGTCCCCCTTGGAGGCTACGATTCACAAAGGAGATTCAGTTCCCCAAGATCTACTAACATACAATTTACACTGATGGGTTTGATTGATGTCTCGACTGCTTCCCTCGAGCTCGCCGTGGCTTACCAAGCGCTCTCGGTGTTCGGACTTTGGGAAAGTCCAAGAAGTCCATGCTGACAAATGAGCTGATTGCAGCCACGGGGCATCGTATGTCTTGGATATTTCAAGATATAAGAAGAGTAGTAACAATATAAGAGCAGATCCAGATGATTGGACCAAAACCATATTAAGAACGAGAGCACAGTGATAGTTTAGAAGTATAAAGAGTAAGTTAAGTCATTCTTTGGTCTTCCTATTTCATAACCCTCACTCTAACAAGCACTTATAGAACATCAACATCTCGAAAGATTTTTCAATATGGTCTCTTTTCAAACAGTCAAGCAATCTAATGCAGGTGTTGCAACCCTTCCAAAGGGCCTCGTTGCACTATTCATCGGCGCCACAT
The DNA here is from genome assembly GCA_013756995.1 of Neonectria neomacrospora. Classification (NCBI taxonomy): domain Eukaryota; kingdom Fungi; phylum Ascomycota; class Sordariomycetes; order Hypocreales; family Nectriaceae; genus Neonectria; species Neonectria neomacrospora. Next base: position 25,039 of record JABSTB010000069.1, read on the forward strand.
CAGGCATCGGCCAGAGTGCGCTGCAGCACTTTGCTGAGAATGCCTCCTCTCCGCGCATCTACACCGTCGCCCGTTCGCAAACGGCTGCATCCCACGAGGAGCTACTAGCCTCGCTTCGCCAAAGCAACCCAGCCGGCACGTACAACCTCATCACGGCCGACGTCTCCCTTATTTCCGAGATCGACAAGGTCGTCGACGCGGTGACGCAGAAGGAGACAAAGCTCGACGTCCTCGTCATGTCTGCCGGCTTCATAGCCTTCGAGGGCCGCGAAGACACGCGCGAGGGCCTCGACCCATCTATGACGACGCGCTACTACACGCGGCTTCGCGCCCTCCAGCAGCTCCTCCCCCTGCTCAACAACGCCGCCTCGCCTCGCGTCGTCTCCGTGCTGGCCGCCGGGCTGGAGGGGCCGCTCAACGAGGACGACCTGGACCTGCGCGACCCGACTCACTGGTCGCACTGGAATGCATCGGTGCACTCCGCCACAATGGGCACACTGGCGCTAGAGAAGCTTGCGCGCGAGAACCCGCGCCTCAGTATCGTGCACTGGCTCCCCGGGCCGACGTCCACGCCGGGCCTAGCTAGGATAGAGAAGTTCGGCACATCATGGCCCAATCCGATGGCTCAGGACGAGGCTGGCGCGCGGACCCTGTTCCTAGCTACCAGTGATCGGTATGCCGTCAACGGGGGTCTCGTACCTGTGCCGGAAGGGCTTGAAGTCGCGACGAAGTCGGATGGGGGGATCTTTCTGGTTGATCCGCAGGGAGAGAGCACGGGCGACGAGGGCTTATTAGCCGATTTCAGAAAACGAGGTGTGGATGAGGCCGTGTGGAGCTTCACGCAAAAGGTGTTTGCGGCAGCTCAAGACGGCAACTCTAAGCATGAGCTATAGGATGTCATGTGGATTGTTATGACCGCAGGGCCCATAGTTTGTCTTACCATATTTTGTGTCAGGGTAGTGGAGAGTGCAATGATGAGCATCTAGGTCATGAAACGAAAGCATTTCTGAACGAGTATTTACCGTTCGTGACTTGGCTTAATCGGGAGAGGTCTTGCTAAACCAACACGGCCTCACTGCATAGAAAGAGAGGTTTCAGCTTGGCTAAGTTTGAGGACTTGCGTGAAGCTTGGAAGCCATCAAAACTGGAGAGCGAGGCCGTAAGAGCAGATGATTGTACGAACTTGAAAGTCGATTAGGTTTTCTCTCAAGTTTGATGCAAGCCTAAGAGCTACTTGGAAAATCTACGTCCTTTGTCAATAGACCACTTTGCTTTGTGTGGCGTGCCAGTGCAGGTCTCAGAAGGGTTTGTATGCAGTGGCCTGAGGTTTCATCACAGGAAGCCATGCACGATGCTAGTTTTATACTAATGAGACTAGTTAGATTACAGCTGATCTGGAGCATTCACTGATACCAAAGAAGTGATTTCGGCTTTGAATGAAAAGGGGCTATCTGAGTGTCGTTCAACCCACGCACGGCTAGTGAACACTTAGGAGTGGCGAGAGATTGACAACCGTTCCCATCCCCAAGTCTAGAAATATCGGTCCTCGAGCAAGATTATGAAGTTTGCCCGTTTTAATATCTGTACCTGTGTTCATTCGCGCAGCAAGCCAATTGCTTCAAGCTTAGGCAAGGAGTCTGCGTCGACCACCCAAACTTGCTACGCATCAACACAGAGACGAAACGACAAAGTCAATGCTAGTGTAAGCTGGGACACACCAGTATTAATATGCCTTCGCCACAGCCTTGGCTCCGGCGCGTTTGATCCGTCCCATCCGTCGCGAGTGGATCCCGCCGATGCCGCTCGCCGCCGCCGGCGAACCGTCCCGGTCGCTTTGCCCCCGCCGCCGGCCACGTCCCCACATATTCCTCTGGCTCGGTAGACGGTAGGCCGGCAACCCAGGCCCCGTGTTTCTCTCCATCCACACGGGCCCATGGTCCATCTCCAATTGAAATGAGGCAAGGGGAGCTAGATGTCGCTTAGATCAGGAGATGGGAGCATTGACGGCGGCCGACCAAATCACGGGCAGCGTCAGCACCAGAGAAGAGGCAGTGGCGGCTAGGGGTTTGTCCTGGTTCTGGGTTGACTCTCATCGCAACTAACCTGGACCATGATGGATGGGAATACGCCGGCCATTGAGGAATGAGGGTCGGGGCTTAGGCCAGACTGTTAATCAGCCCTGTGACAAATGCATCAAGGAGGCGGTGGATCGTACCATTGTCTAGTGTGTTGGATATAACCTCGGGGGTTTATCTCTGGATCCATACAGTTTATCAATGGCCGTTATAGGGAAACATAATAAGATACTGCAGCGTCCTGTGGAGGTGCATTGTTAAATGTCCGACATATGTACAATGCACACTCGCCTCGATGTTGGCGTCCATGGCGTCTCACAAGTTGGAGTAAGCACCGCATGAGTCGTGTACTCGACGCTACGGCCACTAGACGCCGGCCACTAAGAAACGACCGGCGGGCAATCAAGAGGCGAAAAAAAGTCTCCTTAGTCTCGCCTGGCCCGGTTTCGGAAATCTATGGCCCACGCTCCAACCCATTCCTCCAGCTTGTAGCGCACAACTGCGCCCAGAAAAGCCGGCCCCGGATAGAAACGAAGCCAGTCTCCAACTGAACGGTTCCCTATCCACCTCGGCGGTGTGCGGGGTAATTTCCATTACTCAAGTCCGACTGGGGTTGTAGATAGTCGACCCCAGCTCTTACTCCAAAGGTGGGTGGTATCGGCCGTCCTTACTGCTTTCGTCCGGGTGACAGTCCAGCCAAAGCAGCGTGCCCCGGATTCAAACCGACTTGATAAAGCTTCTGCCGTCCCGGTCTTCTCTGTCTCGTTTCCTCTTGGCTCTTCTTCCCAATCTTTCACCCGTCGAGACGCCGTCCACCAAACTACAATCATGGGGGACCACGCCCTCGCCAAGACGCATAGCGCCACCAAGGGCTTCGACGACGACGATGCCACCCACGCGCCGGCCATCAAGTCCATCTCCAACCAGGAAGTCACCATCAACGCGTCGGGACACGTCCAGGAGCTCCAGCAGAACTTCAACCTCCTCTCGCTCGCCGGCGTGGGCCTCGTCGTCGGCAACGTGTGGCCGGCCATTGGCGGCTCCATCCTGGTGGCCATCTTCAACGGCGGTCCCCCGGGCGTGCTCTACGAGTTCATCGTCGTGTCCGTCTTCTACTGGACCGTCGCCGCCAGTATCGCCGAGCTCGCCAGCGCCATCCCGTCGTCAGCCGGCGTGTACCACTGGGCCTCGGTGACGCCCGGCCGGCGCTGGGGCCGCATGATCGGCTTCTTCGCCGGCTGGTGGAACTACCTCGCCTGGGTCCTCGGCGCCGCCAGCATGTCGTCCATCCTGGCCAACACACTCGTGCAGATGTACGCGCTGAACCACCCGGGCTTCACCGCCGAGTCGTGGCACATCTTCATCGCCTACATCCTGACCACCTGGATCTCGTGCGCCGTTGTGTGCCTGGCCAACAGCGCCATGCCTAGCCTCAACAAGTTCGGCGTCTTCGCCGTGCTGGGCGGCTTTATCATCACCGTCCTCGTCGTCACCATCATGCCCGGCCGCGGAGGCCGCCCCGGCCATGCCACGTCGTCGTTTGTGTGGAAGGAGTGGACGGCGGACATTGGGTACCCGAACGGTTTCGTCTTCGTTGCCGGTATGCTCAACGGAGCATTCAGCGTTGGGCCTGTTGATGCGACGACGCACTTGGCGGAGGAGATTCCGGATCCCCAACGAAACGTCCCCATCGCCCTGCTTCTACAAGTCGTCACTGGATTCTTCACCGGCCTTGTCTACCTTATCTCTATCATGTACGCCATCAACGACTACGACGCCCTCTTCGAATCCGCCTATCCCATCGCCGAGATTTACCGCCAGGCCACCGGCTCAGCAGCCGGCGCAACAGGATTGTTGGCCTTAGTCTTAATGTGTATTTCCCTGACAGTCATCGGTCTCTACATCACCTGCGGCCGCACGCTTTGGGCTCTTGCCCGTGACGGCGCCACTCCTTTCCCACACATCCTCGGAACTGTCCACGAAAGGCTCGACATGCCTCTGTGGGCTACGCTTGCGACTGTCACTCTCGTTACTGTGCTGGGAGCCATCAACGTGGGCAGCACAACCGCCTTCAACGCGTTTGTCGGGAGCTTCATCCTTTTGTCCAGCAGCTCTTTCCTTGCTGCGATTCTGCCCAATGTCTTGACTGGGCGGAAGAACATCACGTACGGGCCCTTCCGCATGCACGGATGGGTGGGCTACACTATCAACATCATCGGATGCGCGTACATGCTCATCTGGAGCGTGATCTACTGCTTCCCATACGCTCTTCCCACCGATGCGGGAAGCATGAACTACACGTGCGTGATCTACAGTGGCTTTACCGCGCTGGTGGCCCTGTGGTGGTTCGCAAGTGCGAGGAAGGGATACCAAGGCCCGACTGCGACGGGCAGCATGGTACAAGGGATGGAGATTGACCGTGCTTGAGCACTCGCCACCATCTAGAGACTCGAGTCATGGCGCTGGAAGCCACTGTTACCTGAACAGTTTGAGTTCGAGACTGTGTGAAGCTGAGGAATTTGGAGACGGATGTGGAGACTCTAGACATGCGGGGATTCGGGGTAACATGTTGTCAATGGGGCCACTCGTCTCATACTACGAAGTGAGAGTCAACACGTTTGTTGTATTTTGAAGCCTCGGCGGATCACAGGGTAGCACATGTAGGATAGGCTGCTTAGGTTGAGGTGTACATAAGAAATAATGATGCAATCAACGTTCAGAACCAAGACAAGAGAACGGGGGCACGCCATCTACCCTACCACGCCACTTCTCCGTCTCGCGTGACAGCTAAGCAAATATATGGAACGCTACCCTTAGTTACCCCAACTAATAAAGGGCGGGGGAACTGGTGCTTGCCCGGCGGCGGCCGGGGAAGATTTCATTATTCATGGAATAAGCGCCCCCACAACCGGGCCCTGGGGAAACTTTCCCCCAAGGAGTGTTTTCGTTACGTTTTCGAGGCTCGAGATTCAGGGCATAGTTTCACTACCAAGATGTAGGACATATCATAGTGCGGAGAGATGTCACGGGGCGTTAGGATTGCGGGGATTTGACAGGTGGCTAGGGTGCGTCCCTAGAACGGGTCACTCTGATGTCTATCCAAGTCTTAGATGAAGGTATAAAATTGAAGATTATCTTTTGACTGTTCTGGTGCTCTTGCACTTATTTTCCAGATCTTTTGGACTGTGAGTATTGTCAACAGTTCTCAATTGGTGGAAGAAGCCCAAGTGTGGTCCCAGTGCTCCATTTCTTCGGCCGACTTGGGAAGTCGGGTGCCGCCATCCCTAGTCGTCTTGTTTGTTGCAAGAGCGAAGTGACGAGAAAAAAGAAAAGAAGTCATACAAATCCGACCCCAGAATAAAACTCAAACATCCAAGGAAAGGAACAACTACGTCATGCCCTCGACCCTTGGAAATCACATGGAGCAGCAAGCATAATGTCTCATTGCTCCGTGCCACCCCGGAGCGGACGAGCCGGGTTGTTTACCCTGGAGCCCGGCCGGTTGCGTCATAACGTCGCACAAAAGCAACGCCGGGAACAAAACACCCAAGCTACAGCCAAAGATAGAGCACGGCGGGCAGAGAAAACCCAGCCACGTAACGGTGGAACGTGAAAATAGAGCAGCTGGGCTGACGGGTGAGACTTTTCGAGGCCCGTTTGCCGCGTCGTACGCTTACACGCTGTGTAAGTAAGCGCCAGCAAAGAATACGGGCCTCAAGAGTCACGGACGGAGTCACGGCCAGAGTCATGGGCGACGCTGCGACTCATCACTTTCAAGGAAAAGGGCTTCGCATCCAGATTTAGGATACCGAGCCCTCGAATTTAAAGCCACGGGAGCCCTGTGTCGAGCCCGTGGCTCGCTTATCAAACCAATATTCGTGCCTGTCGTGCCGCACCGTCGATCCCAGACGTGGCCCAGCGAGAGCGAATCGCGAAAGCCCACATATTTGTTGGAGCCCAACTGAAAAAGGCGCCTAAAAAAAGGAACCTCTCCATCCGCCGGCCTCAAAACAGGAGAGGCAACGGGGAACGTGCGCCGCGAGTGGGCGCCCTGGATCGGCGACTGGGCAGTGAACGAAGCTGAAGGGAAAATGGCTCGTCGAGACGGAGGCGGCGGCCGGGGAGGACCACGTCGAGTAAACCGGGGACATGCAGAGACGATTGACGGGCTTCGAGAAACACGACAGCTCGACAGCGAGGATCCCTGCAGCGGGTGTGGGCGGGTCCCGGGCTGGATGGAGCAGGACAACAACCCTGAAGCAAACCAGGTCCGTCCACATGGCTCCCGTCAAGTTTGCCACGGACGACGGGCGGGCTGTGAGCCTGTGAAGCCTCGCGTACGTACCCCGAAGCTGGCTGCAGAAGACGGCGTTGTAGTGCGTCTGTCTGCAGCGCTTCGGCGAGACGACTGACTCCCCCTCCCGCGTTGCATGCGTAGTCCAGCGACCATCTGCCCTCTCCACCGCGCAGCCCAATCACCTCCCCCGGGGCTCGCGGGTTGATCTCAACCTAAACCCTCATCCTGTGCTTCTTCCGGGGCGTTGCAGGGGACACGCCTGCCGGGTGCCGTCATCCTCCTCGTCCAACCATCTGGTGATATGCCAGAGAGCAGCCTCGCCCGACGTTGCCCAAAGTGGTTGGGCTGTGGAGCTCGAACCACGTTGGGGCCACTGACAGGGTTGCCTCCTGGGTATTGGGCTCTGACATGGCGACCAAGTACACGGTAGGGCTCCTCCCGACGAGAAGCGACTCTCCAATATCAGTCTTGCGCGGCCACCAAAACATTGTCCCGAACAAAACCCCCCGGTAGTCTTAGTTACCTTGCCTCCTCTTCCCCCTCTCCATGCACACGATACCAACATGCGCCGACAAAACCTACGCCTAATCTCGATACCTCCCTTTGATGCGGCACACGCACACGCACACCCAGCACCAGAAGCACACCCACTCCAGCAACACGCGACCCCGATTCGCCACCGCTCTCACACCATTAACCAGAACGGCCCTTGAAAGGGAATCAATACATCGCCAAAAGACAACCACTAAACAAACTATCCCGATCCCACCCAACCACAGCTAAATCGTCGACCATCTCAACACCATGGCACCGGCGGCGCTTACCATCCGGGGCTATCCCCCCAAGAGCAGCACGGGCAACTCCTCCGAATCAACCCCCAAGACCACAAACACCAGCTCTTCCCGCCCTAGAGGCCAGTCACAATCCCGCCCACGCAGGCCAGAAATGGATACCCTGTCGACCGTCTCAGAAGTATCGTCGACGTCCGTCACCGAGTCTGAACAGTCCCTACTCATGACCAAGACCACCTCACAACGCCAAGTGAGACGGCCCGTCCCAGAGCCCTCGCCGCCCTCAAAGCCGCTCCGATTCAAGCCCCCAACCCTCCGCTTCCGATCTCGAGATGATCCTCCGCTGCGGGCTCGATCGCCCTCGCCGCCGACCCCGCGAGGCCCCTACGTCTCGGACGATAACCGGTATGATTCCGAATCGGACTTCCACTGGAGCTCCTCGAACTTGTCCGTCACGTCCGTCACCACCGGTGTGACCAGCGTTGACTCTGACGACGGCGAGTGCAAGACGCCTGTCAAGTCCCAGACCATGACTCGGCGGCAGAGCGTGAGCACATCGCAGCCGGCTCGTCAGACAGACAACGGAGGGAAGAGTGGAGGAAAGGCACGGTCACGAAGCCGAGGCCGTACCTTTCACATTCACATCGAGCCCACCGCACAGCAACCTCAACAGACGCAACAATCGCAGCCGTCTCAGTCATCTCAATCATCTCAGTCGCAACAACCACAACTCACTCAAGGCCAGCAGCCGCTGCAAATCACTCAGGGTCAGCAGCCGCTGCAACTGACACAGGGCCAGCAGCCGCTGCAACTCACACAGGGCCAGCAGCCGTTAGCCATCACTCAGTCCCAACAGCCGATGGTTCAGTCGCCGCCGCTGATGAGCCCGTATGGCCAAATGGTTCCCCAGAGCAACTCCATGGTCCCCCAACACAGTTCCATGGTTCCCCAGCAGACGAACATGGTCCCTCAGCATATGCAACAACAGCAGCAGCAGCACAACCCCATGCCCCCGCAGCAGGGTATGATGGTCCCTCAGCACTCTTCAATGGTCCCTCAGCAGCAACCCATGGTTCCTCAGCAACAAGCTATGGTCCCCCAGAATGCTCCACAGCCGGTCCAGTATGTTCAGCAAACCCAGCATACTCCTCAGCAGGCTCAGTACACCCCCCAGACTCAGCAAGCTCCCCAGCAAGCCCAGTATGCCCCTCAGACCCAACATGTTCCCCAAGTCACTCAACAAGCCCCGGTCGTCATCCACCGCGCTGAACCTACGAAGCGCACACCAACCACGCAAGAAATCGAAGCAACAATGGCCAGCAAGGTCGAGGACTTGAAGAAGGAGCTCAAGCTTCTCCGGGACCAACGTGCTTCAACGGTCAAGGAACTGGATGACGCGCGTCACCAGCTCTCCTGCATGCAAACCGACAAAGACGAGCTCAGGGAGGAGCGAAACAAGGTCAGGGAAGCCAAGGACAAGCTCACCAACGACCTCGATTCTCAGACCCGGCTGCTGGAAAAGACCAAGGCCAAGTTTGACGAGCAGCAGCGGGCCTTTGAGAAATTCGAAAAGGACCACGATGTTGCCCTCAGCAAGGCCAAGAAGGAGCGGGAGCTGACGCTCGAGATTGCCAAACGAGAGTACGAGCAGTCGTTCCAAAAGGCCAAGAGGGAGCGTGAGCAAACGATCGAGAGGATTAAGAAGGATCGCGACCAGTCCTTCAAGGAGCGAGATCTGTCCTACGATAGGCTTAAGCGGGAGCGTGACCAATCTTTTGAGAAGATGAGGAAGGAGCGCGACCAAGCTTTCGACAAACTCAAGAGAGAGCGTGATCAAGCCATCGACAAGCTCAAGAAGGAGCACACCCAGAAGTTCGATATGCTCACCAAGGAGCGCGATCAGCTCGCCGAGACCGAGCGCAACCTAGACAAGAAGGTGAAGGAGATGGAGGCTCACGTTGCTCGATACCGAGAGTTCAAAGACATTCTTGAACAGAAGTGCGAAACCCTCGAGAAAGAGACCAAGACAAAGGGCGAGTCAACATCACGGTTCGAGGCCAAGTCCGTTAATCTCGAAAGGGAGCTGTCGGATATCAAAGCCATCAGACAGTCCCAGGAGACTGGCTTCATCGCCCAAATTGCTGGGTTGGAGATTTCTAACGAGGCCCTGACGTTCCGCGCCGACGGACTGGAGAGCGACCTGATGAAGCGGGCGGTCGAACTCGGCGAGCTCACCGCCGACCGCGACCGCCTTGACGCTGACTTCAAATTGCGCACGAAGGAGGTGGAGTCCTTGGGCAAGGAGAAGAGCGCGCTCGAGGAAGACAAGAAAGTCTTCCAGAAGCGTTCCGAGGAGCTGGAGGAGGCCAAGAATGCCCTTCAGAAGCGATTCGATGAAATGGAGGTCGAGAAGAAGAGCCTTCAGGAGAAGCTAGACATCGTGGAGAGCGACAAGCAGAAGCTCGAGGAGCAGGCGAAGGTGCTTGAAGCTACTATTGAGGATCTCAAGAAGGAGAACGAGAACAAGGACGCCCGCATCGCCGAAGCCGACACGGCCAACGGAGATCTCAAGAGCCGTCTCGAAGGCCTTGAAAAGGAGAAGAAAGACATCGACGACGAGGTTGAAGAGCTCCAGTCGAAGCGTAAGAAGCTGAAGAAGCGGGCCGAGCTGCTGAACAGTGAAAACAAGAGCCTTCATAACCAAGTCCAGGAGCTGCTCAGAGACCAGGACGACAACTCGTCCCGCGTGCTGGGGCTTGCCGTCGAGGTCAACAAACTCCGCGACGAGAATGTGTCGCTGCGGGAGGCTTCGGTGGCCGGAAGCGTCATCGGGAGCAACATGTCGTCGCTGTCGAGTGAAGTCAGCTTCAGCACGACGACGGACGACGACGACACCGCCACCGTCGTCTCGGATGCAACGGAGAAGCCCGACCCGGCAAGCGTCGAGATCGGGCCCGACGCCGACGTCGAGCCAGCGCCTGCGGAAGCGCTGCCCGACTTCATCGTGGTGGAGGAGGAGCACGATGAAGCGGTCGAGGAGCCCGTCCCAGAGCCCGAGGAGGCCAAGGACGCGGCCATCCTCACCACGCTCCAAGAGCAGAACAAAGCGCTGGAAGCACACAACGCCGTGCTCCAGGAAAAGGCCGCGAGCATCGACGCCCTGACGACAGAGCGCGACGACATCGCCAAGAAGCTCGCCGGCGCCGAGGAGAGCGCCGCCAAGCTCCCGGAGAAGGAGGCCGCGGTCGAGTCCCTAACGGCGGAGCGGGACGATATTGCGACGAAGCTCACGGCGGCCCAGGAAGATGCCACCAAGCTCCAAGAGAAGGCGGCGACGGCGGATACACTCGCAACGGAGCGCGACGAAATCGCCAAGAAGCTCGCAGCTGCAGAGCAGGACGCCGCGCTGGTGCCGCAGCTGCGCGTGGAGAACGGCAGCCTACTTGCGCAGCTCGAAGACGTGAAGCAGCAGCTCGACGAGGCGCAGAAGGGCCAGCAGGCGGCGCTGGACGACGTGGCGACGCTGCAGGGCCAAGTCGCGGCGCTCGTGGTGCAGCTCGGCGCCACGTCCGCCGCAGTGCCATCGCG
>JABSTB010000070.1:0-68166 GCA_013756995.1 Neonectria neomacrospora
CGGAGGAGGGATCGACGAAGTTGTGGGATGGCCAATACTACGGCTTTGCAGCTATATCCACCTCAGGTAAGGTCCGTTCTCATGATAGAGCAACAGGCGTCCTTGGTGGGTACAAGTCATCTTTCTGCACGGCGGCTTTGGCGGCAACACAGTTGGTTTATTCCTCGTTCTTTTGCCCATCCATACAACAACCATGATGTACGGTCGAAGTGGAGATGCAGAGTTGCGTGAGCGACTCTGGCTGCCCTTTTCCGCAGCGTTACAGCGGGTCGATCTCTTTCTGCATCCATCATGACACACGTCCTGCGGGTGGTGTGTAAGTTCGGTAATAGCAGTTGGCGGCGGGCAGCTCTCGAGGTGGGATCCTTTCCAATGCACTAACTAGCTCGGTTTGGGTTAAGACGCACTGCTAGGCAGCAGTGAAACAGATTCCTTGAATCCTTGCCATGTTCCCCCATATTCCTTGTCTCTCAGCCCAGATGTTTCCTCCCAAGTTTCCTCAACGATACATACTCCCAACTGCATTGCGACTCGCACAATAGCTCGACAACGAGACAGTTTGCTTCAAACTGCTCTGCCTGTCCGTGTAGTGTTGCTGGACACGACGTAGACCACCTTGCCAAGAGTTTTAGACAGTATCAAATGGAGTCATGCGAAAAGAAGTTATTTTCGGATAACCTCGGTCAACGAGAAACACCACCTCCCCCTGCCAAACTCGACTCGGTAAAGCGCGACGAGCAAAAGAGTAACAGAAGAAGAAGTTTTCAACCGTCATCAGCAGACCTCTCCACCTTGGACGAGACCTTGCTAGCTGGTCCATGTCAGCATCTCCAACTGTGCGACTTGTTTTCGTTCCCAGCATTCCATTCCGATGCTTTTTAATTACCTAGTGCGATGGTCGGTGGTCAGTGCTGGTGGCCGAACGGTTTGTTATGCGCTCCAATCAGACTCACACATTGCCGCTTCATGATGTTGGAACTGCCTCCAGCTCACCCCCTGTTCGCGACTTGGGGTAAGTGCCTTGGCAATACGCCGATTGGAGGCTGGTACGAGGAAACATTGCTGTACTACTGTATCTGAGAATACCAGAGTATACACGTCCTCATCCTTGACATCATAATGGACCTAAGTCGCTACACTAATATACTAAGGCTAATCGTATTCCTAACCTAAGCTCTAACCTGACCTGACCTGAACACTAACTGATGTTAGGGCATTCGCATTCGCAGTCGTGGAGGGGTTTGTGTAAATTCTCGGAAGGTTGCAGGTCTAGGCGCCCTATACATATGCCCGTTTGGGATGACAGGGGCCGACCTCATCGCGTGCTGTTCTTGAGCTTTGGCATATGGTTCGAGTGCTTCTGCGATGGATCCACGGTCAAGCAACGGCCGAGACTATGTCCTAGACGTTCGGGAGTCAGCATCGTGTGTACTGAATTTCTTCATTGATGAAGCGCTAGCCTTACCACGTCTTGTGCGGGGCTCTTGTGTCATTGTCATCTGAGCCTGGAGGGCTGGGCCAATGTCTCGAGAGGATGGCCTCTTGGAGTTGACAAGAACCGGCCCACCTAACCGCGTACCTGGTTCCCGTCACGGCTCGAATGGTTAACTGGTGGGTCGGGAGGCTGAGCCGGTTGTCCAGGAGGGGCGGGCTTGGTCGCGTTCTGTTATTGACTTGAGCATACGGTTCGACAAAGCCCCCGACGTCGCACGAGCTGGGCTAGCCCCCAACAAGCTTCAACTCCCCTGGTTCAAGGAAGGATCGTTGTCCCAGATGAAGAGCCTCTCGAAGCTGAAGGGAGACGACCCGTGTAAACATCCTCCTTTTTGAGGCTGAGCACACGGCCCAAGTGATTATGTGAGGGCCTTTGGCATCCCACTTTATTGATTGTCTCGGAAATAGAATGGCGGATGGAAGTTTCTTTGTGGGAGATAGGCGTAGCGCTACTCAGTGCAAGTTCCGGTCGTCGTCTTAACACGGCTGGGTTGTCAGCGAAAGCAAACCGTAACCGCTGGATCTAGAGGTAGCATCGTACGTGTCCATGAGCCGAGGCAGGATCTTCAATGGCGCAGCAGTTCTGCCACGGCGCAGAACGTGAAGGGAAATTAAGATAGCGCATCAACTTGTATGTGTTGTCTGGCCGAATAGATGTTGCCAGCATCTTGAATGTCAGGGCTGAGGAGCATGGTATCTGGAAGGCCGAGACAAAGATGAAAGGAGAAAGTTGAAATGACGATGATGGTTCGAAAGCCTTTTTTCTTTTTGCGGCTTGATCAGCAGCTGCGGACGCGGCCATTTGGGTTGCTTTGGCGGCTTCATGGCGGCGACACAAGTCTGTGCGCTCTGGTTTGTTCGCTCCGCCTGATTGAAGAAGGGATACTTCAACTGGTTAGTTTTGATTTGATTAAAATGTGTCACCATTATGCAGCTGCCATCCAGCGTCTTCTGTTGATGTTGATGTTGATGTTGGTGTTGGTGCTGGTGTTTGTGTGGGTGCATTAGAGGGCGGAGTCCAGAATTGACATACCTGTCTTAGGCTAAGATGAAAGAGATATATGAAATATAGTAGGAGTCGTTGAGAGAAAGTCTTCGGCGGGTGTGTCTTCGTTGCTGGTCGCTTTTCTTGCCTCACTCAGGGACCGGTGGCGGCTGTGATTGGAGCTTGAGGATAGCAGGTCTGGAGGCGCCGTTTAGTTTCTTTGCCTCCTCCACGATTATGGCCTCGAGAGCTATCACTAACGAGCGCATGAGACTCGGAGTAAGAGGTGCCAGCCGGATGGCGCTATCTTTATCAGAGGCGTTGGCTCTGTCGGAGAGCGCTGACCCGGAAGAGGGAGCCGGACGCGACGCTTGAGCAACGCTGGGCACTGATATCTATAACGCCAGACACAATGACTCCCTGAAGCAAGATCCTGACCATGCTAGCGAGGAAAGGATACCGAGAAATCGGAACTGAGGCGGAGGAGAAACGGCGAGGGTGTGGGTCGTGAGTTGAAGGACGGAAATCCTACGCAGGGTCCAGTGAGCCTAGTGATGGCGCCAGCGTCAGTCATGTTCTGGTCGTTGGTTCCCGCCAGCGGTAAAGTCGTCCACGCCGTGATAACCATCATAGTTCTAGGAGCTCTGGGAATCCTTCATAGACTTTTATCACTGGAGACATCAAGTCTCTCCGATCGGCAACCTCGCGGGCCAAGGTGCCCCAGTTGTCGAACAAACTGAGAAGTTGAGACTTGATGTAGCCTCCTTGTCCATAGGAAGAGATGTGGGCTCGAAAGGTATAGACGAACAAACTGGGTGGAAGACTTTACGGGAGACGAGATGATGCTGTTTACAAATACTCAGCAGTCTGCGAACTGGCAGAAGCAAGCGAATAATATGAACGGTTTCATGGGAGAGTCGTCGTAGGACTGTGGGAAGTCTTCGGGTGGTCTGCGTCTCCCACTCGGAGCTGAAGAAATTATAGCACCCAAATAGCATCCCTAACCTAATCTTACAGTAAGGTACCCTGAAAGTTCTAGACGTTTGCGGTAAATCCCACAAACAGAACATCAAACTCGGGACTGAGTACCAGTTTAGTACACGGTTGGCCCGAACGTAAAACCAGTACAGCCGGGCACAAACTTAGGACTGACAGACAGCTGGTGCACAGTTGTTGACAACTGAGAGGGCCGAGCCCACGACAAACAGATCAACAAGCGCACAAATAAACACACAAGCCAGCCCACGAAAACTATAAAATGTCTCGCGAACTCCCTTGCATCCTTACCTGCAACCTTTCACCTCACACCCTCCACCGAGACAAAAGCCCACCAACACTATATACTATCGCCATCTCCTCTTTTTCCTCGCCTAAGTATGAGTTGAGACACAAAATAGCTAGCACAGCTTGCTTGCTGCCTTGCCGGCTTCAAAATGTGAGTCGCTGTATCTAGTTTCTTTTGCTCTGCTTTCTTCGCCTCTTCGTCGCCCCGCGAAGCCATCGTGTCCCTCAACCTTCTCCTTTACGCACCTGCACATCATTATTGCACACTCCAACCCAACACTATCCCAACATGCCATCCATCCATCATGGCTATGCCCAAGCAAGATTTCTGGGCCACCTGGGCAGTACCCCCATTCAAACTGGGCGAGAAATTTCGGCCTCTCTACGACATCTTCTAGTGAGCAGTGGAGACGCACTCTCCCAGTTCGAGAACGGCGCATTTGGTTTGAGTGCCTCCCGCACTTGAAGACGAAGAACTCGACTATAAAGATCTACAACCAAATTTGGGACACAAAGGATGGATGACCTGGCGCGAAGCACTACGTTTAGAATCATCTTCAGAGACAAACTGTTGTTGTCTTCTGTTCCCGTTGTGGGACTCCAGTCCAATTACACAGGCCGACCTAGCCTATTGGCCTCTCAATAACACCAGTCCAACAAGACATGGCATCTGCCTGGAAGGCGCGAGCGAATCCTTCTCGCATCAGTACCGAGGACAAAAATAATGGCAGCATCACCGCCCTCGAGGGCAAAGTGGCCAAGAAGCCAAGGAGGAGGAAATGCCCGGCGCCAAGGGCAAAAAGGGGGCAAAGAAGGGCAAAGTCAATGACACGGTCACGGTGACCTAGCTGAGGAAAGAGAACGGCATAACGATGAGAACTTGGCAAAAATTGATCGGCATTTATAGGCTTGGAGAAGGGGAAAGGATGGGCGGGAGTGAATTGGGGCAACGAACTTTGCTATGCTCTAGATATTCAGTGCTCCGTGTTGAGTCAAATTAAGCTGCAGTAATTCCCGGCAACATGGACAATCGAAATAACCCCAATGAACGGCGCGTATCTCAAGCATTTGCTTCATCCCAGTCCACCCACCGTCGTATCACTTCATCCACCTTCCGGACCCCTTCTCGGGTCGCCTCCACTTCAAACCACTCCCGATGGTCCCTCCCGCAGGCATCGCAGTTGTCCTTGTTCGCCCGCAGTCCCAAGCCCGCAAGCTCAATGTGTACCAGCCGCTCGACGCGGTGGCAGTGTGGCGTCATGTGCGGAACCACGCCTGACGACTCGCTGGACCCTGGCAGGTACGGGTAGTAGCGTAGCATCTCGATGTCGTACCCGCACTGGCGCTGCCACTGGTTCATGCGTCGCTGGACGTTTGCTGCGCGTCCGATCTTGAGCACCATCTTCTTGTCCTTGGTGGCGATGCTCTGGTCCGCGAAGCGTGACATGACGTCGCTCGGACGTCGTGAGCGAGTGCCACCCGCGGGTGACGGTGGTGTGAGGAGAGATCGTGCCGCGTCCACGGGCGGAGCAGCGTCGGACACGGGTGTGAGCCAGAACATGTATATGAAGCCTGCTTCCTCCGAGTTACCGTACGGGCGGGAAACCTCTGTCATCAACGCCGAGGCGGTGGGCGGATCCAGGGTGTCGGGGATCAGACTTTTGACCCGCGCAGTTTCGGAGGTGGTGGATTTTCGACTCCGGTTCGAGTTTTTCCCTGGCGATGCCACCGACGCATCCAGGCGCTGACGAGAAGCTTTGGAGTTGGATTGCGGCATCGAACTTCGTCTTGAAGCTGGCAACGGCATGGAAGTCCGCTGCACCGGTCGGGGTTGCGGTCTTGGTGGGCGATTATCAGCGCCCACCTCCTCCAGCGGGATTGAGAAACAGAAGCAGAAATGGAGCTTCTTGGCGGGCTTTGGTCGTGTCGTCTTGGCCGGCTTGTATCCTCCGCCAACACTTCCATTCACCGGCCTCCCGTGGCCGGGCTTCCTCTTGGACTTCTCCTGCAGGTCCACCAGCCCAAGGCGATCGGCCAGCGTGTCGATACTGGAACGGCCTTCGAGAATGGGCGTCGCTGTCGCTCTCGGTCCTGGACTCGACTTGGCAGACAGGCTGGCCTGTTCTTTATGCTGCCAGCAGTACAGGCTCTCATCGCTGGGGTCGGGCGTCGAAGGTCGTCCGCGGGGCTTGAGGGGAGCCGATTTCGCAGCAATGGGGCGGCGACAGGGACGGCCGTTGGATGTGATGCCCCGACATGTCGCACTCGGATTCAGGGAGTCGTTCCGGCCGAGAAAAGACTCGGGTGTGTTGGGGACAAAGGGCATTGTGGTCGTCGAGGTCGTCGTCGAGTCCCCAAATGGCGGGGAGTGGCTGGGAGACTTGGAGTTGTGTCGCTCGCCACACTGGCATTTCTCAACGGAGCCAGACCGCCCAAAGCTGTGCCGCCTTTTGTATGCAGTTGTCGAGTTCCCCTTGGAGGAACCTTGATTCAGAGGAGCAGGCAGAAGGGTAGGCCCGCTGCTGGGGCCGCCGGCCTTACTTCACATCACGAGTAGACTGTCTGGTTGGTTGGCGAAGCGCGTGAGCGAGAGAGGCTGGGCAATGACGCTTCTCGCCTGAGTGTGATGGTGTGGCTGTGCTGTGTTGTGTGGCTGAGTGAATCTATGACAATCTGCCAGGAGTCTCCGTCAATCAACGACACGAGGCAGAATTAAGAAGACTGCACAAATGGGAAGATTGCATTGATTGACTGCTTGCCATCATCTCGATATGGCTGAGGTGTACTCGTGGTGTTATTACACCGTTTCATACACACAGTAGGCATTTCCGCGGATGCTCACATTTGATGAAATAGAAGCAAGATTGTCCGCAACGCGCCAGCCCAGAAGTAAGCTACTAAGCCTATACCTAAAGCCTTAATTCCTAAGTGACAGAATTGCTACTGACCTTGTTTGCTCGAATAAACGAGCCAGCGACGTTTTGGCCGAGTGGCTGTCACCGTATGATCACGTGATACCCCGCCGTCCGTCTCCGTCAACGTTACGGATCGAAGCTCGGGCTTCCGTCTGCGACTCCTCCACCAGACATGTCTCCCGCGATGACAACCCTGGCAAAGCCGCATAACGTCTGCACAGGATGTCGATCAAGGAAGAAAAAGTGCGATGTAAGACTGTTTCCCACCACCTCCTGAGCAAGCGCTGAACCTTCGCCAGGGCGGACGCCCAAGTTGTTCCTCATGTCTCAGGCGCGCCGACCTCTGCTTCTACGCCGGGGCTCCGTCTCAAGCGCTTTCTGCGCCTGTGCCGACAGATTGGCTTCTCACATCTGATCTAGATAGCCAGCAGGATTCTGGAATCTGGGCGTCTGGCGGTACCTACGTCACTGATACACAGCCTGTTGAGTGGCCATCTCTCACGCACGATCAACTAGACCAATGGCCCGAATCATGGCCAGAACCCGTTCATCCTGTTCAACAAGAACCCCAGCTTGACTCATCCTCTGATCCTATCGGTCTCCCAACACCTCGAGGCTCATCTACACCTTCCCCCTCAATCAGTCTCCCACCGTCAGAGCAATTGATACAACTGCTGGACCTGTATTTCGAAAAGTTTTATCAACTCCTGCCAATCCTTCACAAACCGACACTCATCTCGAAACTAAAATCTCCAAACTATGATGATTCCCTCCTTCTTTTCTCCGTCATTGCGATATCGGCAAGTGCTCATCCGAACCGTGAGATCCAACACATGCAGGTGGACTGGTACAACGAGGCAAAGAATCTCTTCTCAAAAGCCATCCATTCTCCGGATAATCCACTACAGACTATCCAAGCTGCAAATTTCATCATCTTTCAATCAATGCTTTTGACTGAGTATTCGACTGCCTGGGTGGTCCTTGGCGAGGGGTGGCGGAAAGCAGTATCAGTGGGCTGCAACGTGCAAGACGGCGGAACCCAGGTGATACCGGGTCTCCCCTGGGCAAAGCCTGGCCTCAATCAGATCGACAAAGAAGAAGGCCGAAGAGCCGTATGGATGCTGTTCATCTTCGACAGAGGAATGTGTTTTCCCATCGGACTGACGCACACAATCGATGATCGACAACTGAGGATCAATTTTCCAATGAACGATGATGCTTTCCATAGTACAACTACGCCCGCAGTGGAGAATGACATTCAGTATACCTCGAACCTGGACCGACTTATCACATCAGTACAGGAGAAAGCTCGAAGGAAGACAGCGACGTTGATGCAGTTGATCATCCTCGCGTATATCTTCTTAGGCCGTGTCTCGGAACGCATCTACACACTGGACTTTGACTTGGAAGAGCAGAAACCCCACCTCGAT
This sequence comes from Neonectria neomacrospora, assembly GCA_013756995.1. NCBI lineage: Eukaryota > Fungi > Ascomycota > Sordariomycetes > Hypocreales > Nectriaceae > Neonectria > Neonectria neomacrospora. The sequence continues at coordinate 8,109 of JABSTB010000070.1, forward strand.
GCGTTGACATCGCATCTACTGCGAATGCGTCTCATTTTACCTCGCTCTGCCACTGACCTCTCGGCTGCAGACTATCGCGACTTTGGCTACGTCGTCTGGCTCAATGCAGTTATGAGTGTGAGCACCATTCTGCTCTATCACAAGCCTCTCCGTGAAGGCGAGACTCTCGAGGGGCGGAGCGAACTCGCAACCAACTGGCCGCATTGCGTCGCCGCAGCCCGGAATACCGTCTCGATAATTCGAGATGCATCCAGGACATCAGCAGACTTCATCGTCAATCCCCACCTCTCCTCGCAACTATTCACATGTGGCCGTATTCTTGCAATGGAGTATTTATGCCCGTCGACCCCACGCAAGTCATCAACTACTTCATCTTCCAACTCTGTGACTTTGAAAGATCCCGCGTTGCGAGACGACCTTGAAATACTACTGCTTGCGTTCGAACGGATGAAGGAGGCACTCAAAGGTGTCGGCAGAAAGTTTCGCAACGGTTTAGTATTCTGTTTACAGGAGGACGAGAAACACGTCCTGAAATCCAAGGCTCGTGGATCCAGCGAGTTACTCAAATCATGCGCCAGTTGGCCCCTAGTTGGCAACGACGAAGACGTTGCATTTCCTATCTAAACGAATCTACCTACACCGATGTTGGTCTAGTGTGGAAGATGAAGTCAATCAAAGGAGCATCAGATGGTTATGTCAGCGTTCTTGCTGTCACCAACAAGTCGTCCTCCATCCGCCGTCACAGTTGTACCAGTCGCATATGTGCTCTTCATGAAGTAGAGATATACCTCAGCCATCTCCTCCGGCGTTCCAACCGTCCGTGTGATGGTGTCTTGCCTCATTGACTCCAGCGCAGCTTCAATCCTCTCCCTAGGGATACTATCAAAGAGTTCTGTGTGAATGGCTCCGGGGATGGCGCAGTTCACGCGCACGGGCTTCAAGTCGATTGCCAGGCCTCGGGCCAAAGGCTCCGTGCCGCCGCCGATGCCGGCGAGGACAGACCACCCTGGGCTTGGGCGCCAACTCATGGTCCCGCTGGTGAGTGTGAGTGAGCTACGGGAGCTTGGGGTGATGTAGCCGGGGAGGTGCTTGGCCAAGATGATCACGCCCGTCACGCGCACCATACCAATCTTTGGAATGTCCTCGACGGTGATTTTATCCAAGCCGTAGGTCCTGACGGCGTCGCCGGCCGTGAAAACAACATGGTCGATCTTGCCACCCTGGGTGGCGAACTCCAAAAGGCTCTTGATGTTTTCATCAATGGTGTCAGGGTTTGAAAGATCGCACGTCTTTCCTGAAATCTGGCGCGGCGGAAGGTTGGCGGCCTCGACGTGCTTCCTGAGGCGGCTCAAAGCGGCGTCCAGCTTGGTCTGGTTGGAGTTGCTGATGATGACGTCGGCGCCGTGTTCGAGGGCTCCCTCTGCAACTGCGAAGCCGATTCCAGTTGAGCCGCCGAGGATGAGGACGCGCTGGTCGTATAGCTTGTTGATGAACTTGAGAGCCATGGTTGAGACTGAGTCGAGGTATTGGCGGTACAAGAGTTGTAGATGTCGAGGAGTGGATGACTGTATAAAAGTGATCTGTTTTGTAATTTTAAATCGAATCTCACTTGGAGATATTTGTCTCTTATAAACATCCCGTCGCCGCAATGAAGTCGGGCTTCTTGATGCACATCGCGGCGACAACTCCACGGTGTCGGCGCCAGCCCACCAAGCCCGCTAGCGTCGGCGACGGGACGCTAGCGGCGCCGCTCGAGGTTCTCCACAATTCCCGGAGGTAACGGCCGTAAGATCTAAGAGCTGCAATCAATTGATCAGGAGACTTCCTAGGAGCACGAACAGCTTTTGCTAATGGAGCGAATAAAAAACATGGCATAAAGTCTAATACATAGTGTGTGAGAGGCTAAAAATACTCTCAATACTGTGTGAGAGAATTACTAGTCTTGAGCCTTAGGTATGTATTTGTTTTTACTAGTAGCAAAAGTTGCTTGTGTCCCAGCAACACTCTTGATCAGATTGAGGCTGTCCAAGGTACCGAGAACAGCAAGCCTAGGTACACATTGTTAGTGCCTGAGGCACATTGCTTCATCAAGTCGCAACCTCGTGATAAGAACAGTTGGCCATCAGGGTGCTCAGCCTCCCGCTGTTCTCATTGCAGGCGTTGCGAGCATCGATGAACCGTACTTGTGGATTGTGGAATGTGTTTTATCGCCAAATGAAGAACATGATATATTATAAATCTCTAACTAGCAATTAAACGCCATAACAACTGAAGATTTGATGAATATCCCATTTCTTATTGAGGCTTGTCCCCTTTACTATAATTGTCGAAACTGAATGCGCAACACTTCCCTAACTGAGTATTGCTTTCCCCGCAGCCGCGATTTCAACGACTTTCGTCTCTTAATTAGTGGCTCCGCAATTAATGACGACAATGCTGGCCCTTGCAAGTGTACATAGTACTACTCGTATGCATCGTGGTCGGCGCTGATACGTTAGGCGTGCTCTAGCTGGCGCACCCGCGAGTCACCTTCGACACCTTGATGGCCTAGTGATGACAGCTGTCGGCTGCTCGTGATGTGTGGACCACTCTTCATACCGACGGCAATGATGGTGCTTGACTCATAAAGTTGAAGCCGACGATACCTTCGGCCACAACTACCTCATGTCCAGCTAATGGACGCGAGTACAGGGATACTCTTCTGCCGATGATGCCCTCGTTTCCGACTTCCAGTGACAGAGGCTTATCTAGGGGAAGCTCTACAAAGTCGTCGTCGCAGGTCGCTGTTGCAGACGGGAAGGCAAACCGGCGGAAGAGCCCGCAATCGTACGCGCTCCTTGTGAGGTCGCCGCTGGAGCTTCGCATACAAGTCAGCTGGAGTGATTCTTTGTCGCGGTGAAGGGCGACTCACTGAATCACGACGTGGAGATTTGAGAGCTCTGTCATGTCACACGCTTCGTTGGGCGTGAGTCTGGCGTGAGTCGCCGTGGTGCTGCCTGGACTGCCGGGCGTGTGGAAGGCCAGGTCACCGCATATGTTTCCTTGGGGGCTCGCGGAGACGACGGGAGGGTTGAGGGCCACGAGAGCTCCTCCTCGAGGTCTGTTGGTGTTTTCGGGGCCGCACATATTGACGAAGTGTGTTGGTGATCTGGTGGTGGAACGCAAAGGAGGAAAAGAAGGTAAGAGGAGAACAGAGTACCTTGAAAGCTGCTGGGGCTGTCGTCTTATAGCACAAACGTCACAGACCAAGAACTGGCCACGGCCTTCCTCACGCTGTCCTATACCTTAATCGTCTCAGAGTTTCCCGGCGTGTTCGTAGCTTCGCGCAAACTTGCGCAGTTGCGGCGGCCCAATCACAACCCCGCATTTCCTGGCGCCGCGTCCCAATCGGGAAACTTGTGATGAGCAAGTTTGAGGGGGAATGCTCGAGAAAGGCGCTCGTTGGAATACGTACCAAATCCATTCGGCGTATTCATCGAGATACCTTGCATTGTTCTATAATCGTAAGCGGGTCTTGCCTTTGTAATGAATAGTCCCTCTGACGCAATACTGCTGCGGAATCGGAGTATCGGCAGTTCCCCCGGTCAGCCATGCTTCCGGCTCCATCCTTTGACGGATTACATATCTTCGTGAAGCTACCCCTCATCTCTCTCCTCGTTTGCATCTTTGTTTCATCTTCTTGAACCTCTTCTCTACTCCGAATCTCCTCATCCATCTACCTTGCACTCCTCGAGTCGCCATGTCTGTCGGAACCTACTCCCTCCCGGCGCTGCCGTACGCCTACAACGTAAGAGCCACAATTCGCTTCGTTCTATAGCATCGCAGAAGATTCGAGAGCATCGCGATCATAGCTGACACCCCGCAGGCTTTGGAGCCCAGCATCTCCAGCCAGATCATGGAGCTTCATCACGGCAAACATCACCAGGCCTACGTCACCAACCTCAACAACGCCCTCAAGACATACGCCACTGCCACCTCCTCCGGCGACATCGCCGGCCAAATCGCTCTCCAGGGTGCCATCAAGTTCAACGGAGGCGGCCACATCAACCACTCCCTCTTCTGGGAGAACCTGACCCCTGCTAGCTCCCCCGACGCGCAGCCCGAGAGCGCACCAACCTTGATGGCCGAGATCGCCAAGACTTGGGGCGACCTCGAGGGTTTCCAGGCCATCATGACCAAGACCCTCCTTGGGCTGCAGGGCAGTGGCTGGGGCTGGTTGGTCAAGGACTCTCAGGGGTTGCGCATCGTGACGACCAAGGACCAGGATCCGGTCGTGGGAGGCGAGGTTCCAGTCTTCGGGATCGACATGTGGGAGCATGCCTATTATTTGCAATATCTCAACGGCAAGGCCGCCTACATTGAGAACATCTGGAAGGTCATCAACTGGAAGACGAGCGAGGCTCGCTTCGCTGGAAGCCGAGAGGATGCGTTCAAGATCCTCAGAGCCTCGATCTAAGCATCGCCGACGGTGTAGTAAAATAGACGAAGAAATGAACAACGCATGGGTCTTGGTGAACCAATCTGATCAACCATTCTGCCATAATAAGATGACCGATTTGATGCAAAGGAAGTCACAACACCGCGTAACAATAGTACAAGATCCACTCCAATCTACCATTATGTTAATAGACTGCTACGCTAAAAGTAAGGTACTCTACACTTAGAAAGGACATATCGCGTATACTAGGTCGTAGGTTCCCGCCAACACATTGTCATTCTCACAGTCTGAGACCACGTCTCGGCTGGCTACACGCTGGCGGCCCGCGTTTGACTTGCGCAACGGAGATCGTTAGGGCCGAGTGGCTACCGTCATCCGTTTCGTCCAGTTTCCTGCGGCGTCATCTGTTTACAACAGATAGAGTGCCACTCGACAACCATCTTAGTTATTCCCACTTTACCCTTTGATTTCTTTTTCATGTGCCCGTTACTTCTCTTGCCGAGCGGTGAAACTTGCCCTCTCGCACCCGTCTTCCCACACCCTTCCGACCGTATCCAAATCTTCCGACGGCACCTGTCTAGCCGTCATCGGAAATGAAAGTTTTACGAGATACGGCACCGGCGCGATTCCTCCTGAACGGGTACCCAAGTCTGCCAAGCCATCCATATGCGAGATTGCGTGCGGCCGAGTGAGCCAGGCCGGCCCGTGGTCAACGCTCTGTCCTATGCTGCGTTGAGATAGGCGATAGATCTTGTGCAACATTAACGCTGTTTACGAGGCGTGCTGAGCAATATCTCTGCAACGCGATGGGCTGGGCCGCTGTGGAACGTTGTCGTGGAAGCTGAAAACCCAGAACGGGAATATGCATAGTGCTTTGACCGCCTGTGCAACAGCAACTGAATGCTCTTACAGTGTCCGAGTTTTACATGAGTTGCTGCGGGAGCACCGTTACTTGAATGCGTGGCAAAGGGGCCTTCGTACACTGTGATCTCGTGGTTGCGAGACTATCCCACATCCACGGTTTAGTGGACTGAAGCTGTGGCACGACACACTGTGCCTGGACTTGAGCTTCTATATTACAGGGCTTATGTATGTCTCGTGAATCAAACAAATATGAAAACAAAGGTCCTTGGTTTAGAGCTGACCATTGCTGACCGCAACTGCGGATTCATTTCTCTCGGCGGCAACCTGCATCGTTCACGTTTCTGGTTCAGACGCTCACACCTGCGATGAGACTGCGGATATCCCGGCCGAGATGCAAGTCAGAGGGCTTGGCTGTAAGCCACAATGATACAACGAGTTGTCTAAACCACTAAGAAGTTAGACGGAGAGAGCTCCACGGGGTGCTAGTCCTCTTAGAATAGAATTATACGTACCATAAATAGACCCAGTTTCTGCTCAGCATCCGCACTGGTATCGGATAGCTGAGCTGCAGGCGGCCATACAGCTCGTCAGCTCGTCCCGACCGTGCCGTTGTGGCGGCCCGCTTCCGCCCGCTCAAACGAGACTCCGCGGGTATGATTCGACGATCTTGAGCAACACGCCAGCAATCAACTTCGTTTGATATACGAGATGAGATCGGTCCATCTTGACCCCCGGCGTCCTCTCGCCTGTGGCCGTTGGTACGATGGTAGCATGCAGCATGGGAGAAGCGATACAGAGATGCTCACATTGGGTTAAGGTTGTACGACGATGAGACGAGGGGGGCCTCAAATGGTGGTATAAAGAGGACGAGCTGAGCTGGCGGATGAGCGCTGTCAGTCAGTGAGACTACGACACCCGAGAAGGTTGGTTCATTTGTCGCTCGTTGTATCTTTCGTTTTCTCCCAGCTCTTCGTTACATTCTCCTGCCTTCGCTAAGATTCAACTTCACTACCATGGTGTCCAATATCACTCGCTTCGCTCTTCTCGGGCTTGGGTAAGTCTCCCCTGTTTAAGAATGTCTTAGGACGAGGCTAACCATGAACGCAGGGCGGTGCAAGTTCATGCTCAGAACTACACTGTCACTGTCACGGAGACGGTCACAGAGTGCGCGTCTTCCTGTTACTACGTCGTCTCCCAGTGTACGGCGACTGAGACAACTGGGTTCTCGACTGGGACTTCTGTCCTGAGCAGCGACTCGGCCGCCTCTACCTCTGAAGGGGATACTAGCTCTTCCGTGACGGTCCCCGGATTCACGGTCACTACCTCTGAGGGGATCAGCACTGGCTCCGGAACCTTGACAACCCAAACTCCCGGCTCTGGTGCTTCGGTCTCGACTGGCATCACCCAGACCTTTGGGAACAGCTCAACCCCGGGCACAGAGCAGCCATCCGCGCTCTCAACTGGGCCAGGATCCTCGGGAAGCTTTTATGTCTCAGCTTCTGTCACGCTCTCGGCAAACTCCAGTGCTCTCCCAGGCACTACTTCTTACCCTGTCTCTAACTCCACTTGCACAAGCCTCTATGGTTGTACCTCAAGCATCGCCTCCGAGAGCACAGAGTTCTTTCAGACTGTGACGGACATGGAGACAATGCCCACTGTTGTTCCCTCTTTCGGCTCCAGCGCTCTCCCTGTAAACACGTCGTCTTCCGGTGTGTCCTATACTGGCCCGGAGACACTCTCCACCGGTGTTTCTGGGATTACTACGGCCACTGCTTCCGAGACCGCTACCACTAGTTTGTCTGGCTCAGAATCCTCTACCTTACCAGTTTCGCGGCAGAGTGGCAGTGGATCCTCAGTTGCCACAAGAGGTACAACATCGAAATCCCAGTCCAATGAGACTCAACCCCCGAATACGTCTGCGTCTCAGAATGGAACTACTACTTCAACTGGCGCACCCGGATCCACCTCAGCCATCACAAGCGGAACTGGATCTACTTGCACCGAGCAGTACTGCTCTACGCAATCTCAGTCCGGGCGCGAAAGCATCACCAGAGTGACTCTCAGCTCGGTTCTTACCGGCTCGGTGATCATCTCGGACAGTATCTCAACTGGCTTCGCAAACTCCTCCATATCGGCGCACACCTCCCACGGAACTGTGACGGCCCCCGAGACCACGGCTTCGGCGCCCATCAGCTTCAATACGAGCAGCTTGACTCGGTTTTGGAACTCCTCGTCTGCTGAGGCGGTTTCGACATCCGAGAGCACCTCGCCCACTCAACTGGGGACGACCTCTATCGGGTCTTTCACGGAAACTGCTTCCACTGGGACGGACACCACCACTGCTGGATCCCTCACTGAGACTGCTTCGACCGCGGAAACAGAGACAGGCAGTTCAATCTACGAAACAACCACTCAGAACTTCTCCAGGGGACCCCGGCCAACTGCAACAGGTGCTTCATCCGCTGTGACCGAGACTTCTCTGTCTTATGACACAACTGGCACCGAAAGCCCCTCGACATCTGGTAACACGGACTCATCCCAGCCTCCCAAAAGGTCGACCACATCAAGCGAGAGCATTGGATCTTCTACGCCAGTCACGTCTGACGCTCAAACTGCCGACACAACCCTGTCAGTCAATACGCCTATCTCCCCATCATCTGGTTCTCACTCCTATAGTTTCTCCAACTCGAGTGTGACCTCCAACACACTCGTTCAGACTACAGAGCCTTCGGCTAAGCCAGGGACCTTCACCCGGACGTCTTCTCGCGACACTGGACTCAGTAGTCAAAACCCTTCCACACTAGTTACGGCGACCAGTACCCCAGGTGCTACTAGTCCCGGGTCTTCATTATATAGTACCGCGACTACAACCCCTGCCTCTGCAATCTCCTCTGAAACAAGATTTCAGATCAGCTCTCAGCAGTCAACATCGGGTATCGGGACAATAAGATCAAACAGTGCGCAGTCTACAAGATCTGTTGGTTCCTCTTCGAGCAACCAGTACTCTACCCTCTCAAGCACTCCGATCTCTAGTATCCCGAGCTCCAACATCACTGTTTCCTCTGGGGACGCCCGATCAACCACCTCCGGAGGCGGCTACAGCTTTGGAAGCTCAACCACAACGGAGGCAACCACCAATGACTGGCCCACGTCATCGCTCACCTTTGCATCGAGCGCCGACGCAGCCAGCCCCTCTTCCATTCCGTCCTCTAAGCCCACCACGTTCGTGACCACAAGCAAGTCGAGCGATAACTCAGCCACGAGTTCCAGCGCAGCTTCAACTTACGGACCTCCTTCGTACGAGCCCCCGCCATACGAGCCGCCTTCTTACGAACGCAAGCGCCGGGGTCTCTTTTGGTAATTAGGTAGATGATCTAGCTAGATAGGACGGATAGGCTTTGGCGCACTTTCATTCTCTACACTCCTTTGTATTTTAAAATACTTGACATCTTTGGTGAGTTGGATGAAGATAGAACATGAACAAGCAACACCAACCAGGCATTTTATGATTTCTGTGTTGAGTTTTGGGAAGAGATAGTCCAATTTGATATCATGAGAAGCACTAAGAATGTTGAAAGACTTAGCGCTTGAGCTTGAATAAATAGTAAATAAACAAGCCATCAAGCCTTGACACACTCAACGACGGAAATAGGCGTGTTAGGCTTCCTGTGAATCTCCAAAATATCCAGCCCAGCCTGCTTCACCAAGTCCTCAAACTGTCTCGCAGTCCTCTCCTTGCCCCCGACCGTCATCATCACGAAGTCGAACTGGGCTTCAATGGGCAACGGTGGGCTTGCGATAACTTGCTCCACGATAAGCAGGCGGCTGTCCAGGGCCATGGCGTCTGCGATGTGGCGGAGAATACCGATGCTAATCTCGTCGCCGTAGTTGTGGAGACAGCGACGGAGATGATAGATCAGGGCGCCTAGGTAATGTGAGCTGGAATTAGTCGTGAAGCATCAGTTCGTACCTTTGATAGGCTGCTCGAGGTTGAAGTCGTGAGCCATCATCTTGACTCCTCTAAGGCCAGGGTTGTCCGCGATGCTTGCCTCTTGGATGACATCGTCTCTGTCCTGGACGGCACACTTCTCCTTTGGAAGCCACGAATTCTCCTCGCAAATTCCCTGCACGACATGGCCTTTCCCGCCGCCAACATCAACGAACAACATCCTCTCAGTCTGCCTCGCGAGTTCTTCCTTGGCCCACCCAAAGTTGTACAGCACCGTTGCAGGCATCTGTGACTCGGCCGTCTTCATGGCCTGCATGAAAATCCGCATGCGCACTGGGTCTTTGTTCATGATATCCCAGAGAGACTTGTCGGGCTGTCCGTGGGCGAAGCTGTATGGACAGCCGACTGGCCCCTGAGGCTCGTCACGATACTCGTCAAAGTATTCAGGCAGGAAAGCACAAGACTTGAGAGTCTCGTCAAAGCTGCGAAAGTCTAGTGTGTTTTCTGCAATATGTCTTAAGAATCAATGAACTTACGTCATGCGAGCCAGGAAGCTGTAAGGACCGGAGTTTGCGTAGACCAAGGACTTGGGTGTGTGGGCGAGGTGAGCATCGCCAACCTCCTGGAGGACCTTTCCGGTCACGAGCACCTTACCAACCCGTCCTGGCCGAATTAATTACATGCAGCCCCTTCAGCATGCTTTCTCGAGGGGAACTCACGGAACAGACTTGCGTCGATGTCCAGCTTCTCAGCTAGGTCGTCGTAGGCCACAGTCCCCTTGACAGGAATACCATCGAAGGCGCCCCATCTAAGGAACAAGCGGGAGGCTGTCATGATGCACATGAGGGCAACTTCTGCAAGCCATTCCTCCTCCGGAAGGGTGACTTCGTGCAAGATTTCCCGCGCAGCCGCAATGACGGCCTGGCGTTTGTCGACACTTTTCCCATCTTCGAGAGGGGAAAGGCCATTGACGGCGGTTGTCAGACGCGCGGAGAGAGTCTGAAGCTGGGATTTGTTGATAGACATGGCGCTGATACGACGGGAAGCGTTGTTAGATTCAGAGCGAGACAAGATGTGCTACGATGAAGATGAGATCTACTTCGAATAGCTTATAGCCATGCACCTATATACGCATCTCAGATCCGGACACGGGGATCGAGATAACAGCATGGTGTGACGTGCCATCAACCCGTGGAACGTACACAGACCACTTCAATACGTGTTTGGTTGTGTTTCCATCGTACAACAGTTTGAGATAGATTCGATCTTTCTGCTTGTTGGTATCTGACCGAGTCGATGATCTCTGCAGTGCCCGGTAACGACAGCTTCACCCGCATCCACGACATACGCGTGCTATAGTAAATCGGAACATTGTGAATGGACCACGGACTACTGAATACCTACGGCGATAAGGCTAACTCTGCGGTCATATGTGAATCAGCATAGACCGACGACTTCGCGCAGCATTGGCCACCGGCTTTACATGAGTGGGGCTCGACTCTGTGTCAACTTTATTAGATGCAATTTAACCACGATTCCTCCAAAACGCCCTATCATGTGTCGAGAATTCGGCTCGCAACAGTTGTTTTTGTTTCACGACGCGGCGCCGGCCATGGTTCCTATTAACAGATAAGCAACATGAAGGATAATGACGAGTATTGACGAATGACTGACCGACGAGGGTGAAGATAGTCCAGACGACTCCCGACTCGATCAACTTTGGTGGGCAGAAGCTGTACTATGTCAGCAAAGCGTCATCATCATCGACATCACACTTACAGCACTCCAGACATTGTCAGGAACCTCGTCCAGTAAGACCACTGAATCAAGCACACAAACCCCATGAACGCCGCCGCCGCCACCGCGCTCCCGGCCCTTTTCGCCATGGACCTCTTGCGCTTCGTCTCACGAACCTGCAACGACGCCTGTCCATCCGCACCCACCGTGACGCCCCAGCGCCTCGTCGTCTCGTACCGCCGGCCCTCGACCGGGAATGCATCCCCATAGCGCTTGTACACGGGTACAAATGCTATGATGCACAGCAACATGACGGCCGGGGTGCTGGACACGAAGCTGACAATGTCGTCGGCGTAGTCGCGGGACTGCGACGCCGACGGCATTCGGTGCCACGTCACGCTGGTGAATATGGCGGCGATGACCAACAGCAGCATCTCCGAGATGGCCGTGGCGATATAGGCGTCGGTATACGGGAACTCGACGCGGTCGTCGACTCTCTTGTCGACGATCCTTGTCTTGTCCATGTCTCGGGTGCGTTGGACGCCCACGACACTGCGCAGCAGGCCGAGAATGACAACGTGGAAGCGCGGCCGTGCAATGTACACCGTGAAGATGTGCAGCATGTTGAGACGCCCGTAACCTGGCGTGTTCCCAATCATGCCGGCAATTGTCGCATTGGCCAGGAGCTGGCACGCAAAGACAATCGTCCAAGTCAGTGTGACCGAGTCCTTTTTTCGTCTTCCAAACCACCCAAGGGACAGGAAATGGACAACGGGTCGGTATGCGGCGACGAACGTGAGTAATACGATGATCGTTTCGGTGACGGCAAACATGGTGATAATCTGCGATTGATTCGGGCAGGAGTTCTTGATCTCGGACGGCGAGATGATCCACTCAAACGGGATCGGCGGCAGGTCTCCCGTGGGGATGTCTCCGTAGAGGCCAGAGTTGACGCCCAGATACGGGGCAATGGTCGACCCATTAATAGACGCCGTTGCGCCAGCAGCATAAGCCCCCGGCGGGAAGGTGTCTTTACCCGGGCGGGAGAAGAGGATTCCCATGGCGGAATGACACCCAAAGATTATGCTGGAAGATGTAAGAAGCAAGTTGCCAGTCTTTGGCCTTGACGTGAACCACCTCCATCCTTCGGGCTTCATCCATATATGTAGCCGAACGCGAGTGCTTACTATGTACTCCAAAAGGGTCAGGGGCTGCAAAGCCTTGCATCACATGTCTCTCAGCCCCGCAAGGCGAGCAAATCAGAAGTTGTATTGTTTTTGGGGCTAAAGAGATGAACATGGATGCGAATCCTAGTGTGGGGCATTTGCGAGATGAAGAATGCACGTTCAGTTGGCAAAGTCTCGTTTCTATCCTTCTATTCCTATAGGTGCATCCGTCTATCATGAGTCTATTACACCACCGGCCAAGCATTAAATCTTCCAGATCATCAGCCAAATTTTAATGTCCCTCGGAAAGGCAAACCACAGCCCACTTTCCGTGCCACGCCCATCGTCGTGAACCGCTGTCGCCGCCGCCGCCCTCGGTGGCCCTAAGCTCCTCATCCTTGCCAGCAGGAAGACCAACGACAACGTCAGCCTTGCAAGTTCGCAGCGACAAAACGTTGACACCAGAGGAGGGACCCATGGGACCGAGGGCCTCGCTGAAAGGGGTGGTAGGATCCCACCATGCCTGTCGCTCAATTAGTACTCGGGGTTTGGTGACGCATCATCAGACTTACATCACCGGTGAGCTTTCGGTAGTTCAAGTCACCCTTGAAGATGACGAGCTGTGCTGGCTTGAGCTCCTCAAGCAGCTCGGGGTTTTCGTGGGGCAGTCGCCAGAAGCTGCCACCGGCAGTCCAGTATCGGTTGGGGCGGAGGATCAGCTGGCCCTCGGCGTGGAATCCGGCCCACTCCTGGAACAGGAACTGGAGGTCCTGCTCGGCGTTCTTGGGCAGGGGCTCCGGTGTCTTGTCCTGGAGCTTCTCGTCATCTGAAGCAGTCTCGTATAGACCACGAGGGTTGGCGACGGCGGTGAGGAGAGCGGCAAAGTCACTAGGGAGGACGTCGGAAACGAACCAAGGGATGGACTTGGGTCGCAAGACAACCTGCGTGGCGAGGCCAGATGAGAGCAGGTAACCGGCCAGGATGAGATCGACGTATAGCTCGAATCCAGCGTTGTCAAGGACGATATCGACCACGCGCTCCTTCTTTCCCTCGGCCTGGGCTTTCTTGAGAATTTCGTAGGCACGGGGAAGGTCGTTGACCAGGATGTTCTTCTCGGCGGCCTTTCGGGCTTCAGCACCCTGGAGCTTCTGGATATCCTCGTACGTCAGGTTGGTGAGGAGCGACAGATCGGTCGCGTTGCCCCACAGACAGATCTCGAACATCTCAGCGAACAGGACCTTCTCGGCTTCGGGGTTGTGAGTGACGTCCTTGTCCGCGCGAAGCTGCTCGATAAGCCCCTTGTACTTGCTGGCGAGTTCGAGGACGGCAGGTCGCGAGGATCGAAAGGTGTCCAGCTTTTGGCGGGCGAACATGTCGTAGTTCTTCCAGTGCTTGGTAAGAACGAAGAAGGTGCTAATCCGTCTGATTTCGCAGCCTTAGTAACTTTGCCATGTAGCGCGTGGTTCGCAGAGGTCTTACCTGTACATGTAGCACTCGGAGAAAAGCCAAGGAACGTCGAACCAGTTAGGAGTGCCAAGGTCCTCGACCTCCTTGTTGTAGGCCTTGATCTCGTCGCTGAAGCCATCGTCGGGAATGGGACTATGCACGTCAGTCCCATTGTGTCTTGTCGCTAGGGCATGGAGTTTCGTACGTGAGCTTGCGATCGTGCTCAACCTCGTACTTGAGGGCTCCGAGCTGCTCGACGATCCTCTTGCCCTCGGCTTGCGCCTCGGGGTCTGTGGCGCGCGAAACGGCTCGGTAGACGTCGTCAATGGCACCAGTCTGTATAACAGTCAGCACCCGAGGAACACAACTGCTTCACTTCCACCTACCAGAATCACAGGCCAGCGCTTACGGACGGAGTCGCTGGCGAACGACTTGCGGTCGCTGGTGACGGACTGGGCTATGGATGCGCTGTCAGTTTCATGGTGCTTCGAGGATCGCAGGCTCACATACGCGTCTTGGTATCGTACTCCATCTTGGGCTTATTGGACTGAGAAATTGTTCAGAGAAATAAAAACCTTTTCAGATCTTCCTTGGGACACGTTCAAGGCGGAATAGCCAATGACTTCAAGGCACGCCTTGGGACATTCGTGGAGGGGCATCGCGGGGCACGTTGAGCGATTAGTGGGGTATTTGTGGATAAAGGCATGCCGTCAAGCCCCGTTAGTGTGCTGATCTGGATAGCGGCATGTCCCTCGTTGTGTCCAGACTCGATGGAAGTCGTTTGCGCTGCTAGGAAACATCAAGAGGTTGTACAATTATAGATCTTACCTCTTTGAACCTCAGTTCGTTTAATCCATCGAACGGGTTTATGAATCTTCGTGTGCCCACCAAAATGTCTGAACACTCCAAAACACCATGATAACTTGTAATCACAGAAGACGCCAAAGGCTGGAGAAGGCCCACTCTATCAGGCTATGAACCGTTCGCCTCTGGTCTATCGGCAGTGAGATGCGTACAAGGGGGCGCGGTTTAGATGAAGAACATCGCGACAAGTGTAATCCCTGCGATTGCTAACATATCGTTCAACAGAAGATCAAGCATCATCTGTCAACAAAGTGATGGCGCGACGCAGTTTTTTCGGTGGTTGGATGGGCAGGACACGACCGGTCCCGATCGCCCGAGGAGTTCTCGCCGAAGAATCATTGCTGGTGGTTGAATCAAGCTAACAATAATGCTGGTTGATAAAACCGTCTTATGGCCATAGACCGGGCTCAATTCCTTCCTAGTCGTACAAGATCTGCTGAAGTCGACATCCAATATGAACATCCGACCGTTCTTCTGTCTAAGTCTAGCATCCAACTGCGCTTTAGAGATGTTGTGTTCGTCCTTCGTCGCTAACACATTGACATGGTCCTCCCAACGACTCTTAACGACTTCAAGTCTTCTTCGGGGTTTCAGCCTCGCCGTCCTTCTTTGGCTGACTCTCCGCATCGGGTCGCTTCGTGAGAACCTCATCAATAACACCCAGCTCCAATGCCTCTTCGGGAGTCAAGTACTTGTCTCGTTCCATCAAATCGTTAATCTCTTCCAGACTGTACTTGTCGTGTCCCTTCGCCTTGTTGAGGTGGTACTGCATAATCGTGTTGGACTGTCCTCGTATCTTCTGGATTTGATTTGCGTAAATGAGAATATCTGATGCTTGGCCTCGGGTGCCCCCCAGCGGTTGATGAATCATGATGGAGCTATGGGGGAGAGAGAATCGTTTTCCAGCTTCGCCTCCAGCGAGAAGGATGGCAGCCATCGACGCGGCGCCACCGACACAGACTGTCGACACAGGGGATTTTATATAGGTCATCGTATCGTAAATTGCCATTCCTAGGGTTGTGTGAGCTCGGCCCGTTGAACAGAGCGAGTGGGAGCGAACCTGAGGTGATGGAGCCACCTGGGGAGTTGATGTACATCGTGATGGGCTTATCGGGAGTATCGGACTCGAGCCAGAGCAGCTGGGAGACGATCGAGGCGGACATGTAGTCGTTTACCTCGCCATTGAGACAGATGATGCGTTCCTAGCGGTGTCAGCATGCGGCAACGTAGAGACGGCGGCGGCACAGTACCTGCAGCAGCTTGGAGAAGATGTCCCCTGTAATCAATCAGCATTTCGAGTCGAGTATAAGCATGGAATGCCTCGAACATGTTTTCCGTCCAGCAGCCTGCAAGTATTAGCTCAAGAGACGGTCGCGGAGGATGCGACGAAGCTCACCGATGTCTCCTCGATGTAGGGCATCGGAATGTTGGCCGTGGGCGTTGCCGATGCCGGCGTACCGGAGCTGGAGAAGCCAAAGGCCCTCACGTGCTGCTGCGACACGCCGCGCAATGCGGGGATCGATCTAGGCCGTAGTCGCATCATTCTCGGAAGCGGGACGTGGTGTTGAGGACGCAAAGAAGCGATCAGTAATGCGACCGGAAAGGGTGGGGGAGCATGCTTGTCCCGCGGAAGCTAGCGAGGCGCGCGTCACCAGAATTTCCAGGCTTCGTCCACAGCCAATCCATAGATCCATGCACTGCAAATTTAACTCAACACAGCAATTGAACACGACGACAGCACACCAACCGATCCCCCGGACGATGAATTGGCTGCATCAATTCGACAGGCGATGAAGCGATGCACCGCAGTCTGTTCGGGCCGTCTTCGAGTCGCCGTCCAACCCCGACGATGGGGCTCCTACGATAAATCTGCCCTTACCAAAGAGGCGCTCATCCAGCAGGTTGAGTCGCAGCTCGGCCACGATGTCGAAGGCAACCCCCTTCGGATTGACCCGGATGCAAAAACAGTCACCACGGCCGTCGGGTCGCTGCCTATCTCGCCCATCATGGACCCTGCGTGGATGAAGGCCAGGCGCAAGCAGAGGAAAAGCGACCCTGGAAAGATCTCGGGCCAATTCCGAAAGAAGCTCTCCAACAACCCATTCGGTAGGGCATAACGAGTAACCACATACTCGGTAGCCTCGCTAACAATCGAGCAGCGCAGGCAATGATGTCGCCGCTACGAAAATGCTCCAACACTGAGTCCTATCTGCCGAGATACTTCCTCCAGGACTTCGAACTCATACGTCATCCCGAGAAACCGGAGCAAGCCTGGTGGGCTCCAGGCCCTTTTGCATTCGATTCTGTTGTCCCGGTGTACACTCCTGGGCCGTGGTCACCTACCGGTCAAACTGAGCCTAAGACGAAGGACGGTGACAGCAGCGAGCCGAGCCCAGCGAGTGCATCGGACGAACAACCAAAAGAACTCAATGCCTCAGCGACCGACGCATCGATTACAACACCCGACGGTGCAAATAAGGTATCAAAGGAGACGGAGCGACGTAGGCAAGCACCACTAACGAGCTATTGCCTCTCGCGCATGGCCGTTGTTGATGCCATGTCTGGAAGACCCGCGGGTACCAAGAAAAAGCAAAACCGCGTTTATGTGAACCGACTCCTCGCTCTACGAAACGGCATGGCTGCATCCACTGTCAGCTTTGGCACTACTATTTATCGATCCGATATGGCCGACTTTCTCCTCAGACAGCAGCGACGAACCGCGGCGGACGCTCTCATCTATCGTGCCAACCGTAGCACGAGTCCGGATTTTAGGTTTATGCAGTCAGTTGCCAGCTGGGACGAAGTAAAGAACATCAAGAAGGCGGGATGTGTGCTTTGGCTTTCGGGCAAGGTTGATCCCGTGGCAGACTCATTCGCGACACTTGACATAGAGGGCGTCAACTATTGGAGCAAGTTGCCAGTGCACAACTTGATCTGGCTATTGGGTAAGGAGGAAGTCCAGAGGCTACGGGACTCCTCGGAGATGTTTCGAGAGAACAAACATGTAGTCCTGAAGCTCTGGAGGAGCGAAAGCATGAGAAAATTGCATCTCCTCCTCTGGCGACTGCAAGGGTATCAGGCTCAAATGCAGCGCAGAGATGGATACGAAGATGAATAAATAGAGCAATACAAATACCCACACCAATACAAAAACTACTCAAGTCACCCTTACCACTAGCATCTCCTCACATTTCATGGGCGATTGTTCCGACTCCACAGCACCGAATAGTCGCCGATGAAATCCGGTCGACCCCCGATTGTGGCCCAGCAAGTGCGGACATGTCGGGAGCCGACAGTGATGGCACTAGATTAGTGGTCCGATCGGCACCGTCGATTTTCGGCGGATTTGGGCTCTAGGTTAAGACCCACTCGCCAGCCAAGCACCTCAGCCCTCAACTCCCTTGCCTGGCTCTTGGTGCATCCCTCAGCTCTATGAAAGGCGCGGTCTCGCCAAAAACGGAGTGATTCCAGCAGTAAATCGTCGGTACTGGACACGAGCAACCACAAGAGCCCAGTCCTGCGACTGTCACGCGTAGTTGTGTTCCTGGGCGGCGTGCGCCAATCTCGGACACCTTGCACAATCACTCTCCGTTCCAGCGGCCCTCCGCCTACCCAGCTACAGCTACAAGCGCATTTCACACGGCATCAACCGTGGCATTCTGAGTCATGGAAGCGAATCCAGAGCTTATCCAGCCGGAAGACTGGTTGCGGCCCAATGCGAAAGGCCACGCCGTACCCGTCTTCCTCATCCACGATGGCGGCGGCACCACCTTCTCCTACCACTGCCTAGACCCTCTCTCGCGGCCGGTGTACGGCATCCACAACCCGCACTTCCGCAACGGGGCGGTTTTCGAGGGCGGCATTCCGCAGATGGGCAGTCTGTACGCCGGCTTCATTAAGAACGCCATCGCCGACCCCGACTTCCCCTCCAAGCGCAACCCGGATGGCAGCGTGGACATCCTTCTCGGCGGGTGGAGCATGGGCGGGCTGCTGAGCCTCGAGGTCTCGAGGCAACTGGCGGAGGACTGCAGCGTGAGGATCATCGGCATCCTCATGATCGACAGCGTGTACCCCATCAGGTCTACCAACGGACCCCTTGTCGCTGCGGCAGATAACTCCGAGGAGGGCAAGTCGAAGAACCAGATCCTCTCACAGCGCGCCATGACGGAGGCGCGGCGGATGATCAAGACCTGGGTCCTCCCGGTCTGGGAAGGCAGCCTGGCAGGACGACGGCCTCCCACGGCGATGCTGCGTGCCAAGGCTTACGTCCCTACGGAGGGCAATGGGGTCAGTCTGGTAGACACTTACCGTCTCGATCGGAAATTGGGATGGGACAGATATGAGGAGGGCATGTTCACGGAGATTTTGGATATAGAGGGTCATCATTTCGACATATTTGCTTTCAAACGCATTCCGGGAATCACAAGGACCATAAAGAGGAGCTTAGATAAGCTGGAAATGCTGGGGTTGGCTTCGACTCGATGAGGCGATTTGGGAATGAAATTAAACATAGACCGGTAGTTAGAGAGGGGACAGGATGGCATCAGATGATCAGGGCTGCCTGGTTTGACAAGGGATTCGAGTTTCGCGTGTAGAGGAGAGAATATCAGACTCAGGACAGATAGATACAGTTTAGTCTTTGCAGTATTCAATGTTGTGCTGGTATTTATTTGCGGTGGCTCCCTGGAGGAGACATCTATATCCACAGTACAGTGGTTTGTGGGGTGTGACTAGGTGAGGGGGCTGCGCAACAATGAATGAGCAGTGCCAGATGCTGCAGAGTCATACGAGATGAATAGCACTAGGGGAAAAGAACAAATTTACCAAACTAGTTCAGGGTCGAGCACGATTCGAATTTGAGTTCGAGAAAGCAATTCCCATGGTGTTGGGATGGTCTCCAGTTTGTGACAAGCAACGACCACCACTGCTCTCACTTTCTGACTCGTATGAGAAGAACATAGCTTTTCCATGAATATTATCGTGGTAGTAACAGAAGACAATCCGAGAGCGGGATGCCGCAGCTTAGCTATTTCCGGACTGCCTTCGGTGGCTGCTGCACCTTGGCTGAGGCTTGGCCCCACGTACAGACCAATCAAGGGCGTCGGATTGTCATGCGGGGAGCTCTCAGCGGGGAGGTGAACCCAGGTCACAGGGAAGATCACAGGGAAAGTGGGAAATTTTGGGTAAAACCACCAGCCGACATCGCTCGCTGCCAGCACCAAACCAATTTTACCACTTCAACCCTCCGACAAAGAGTCATCCAACGAATTCAGCAGCTTCCCACGTCGACCACCGGGCACTGGTCACGAGGCGACTCCTCTCTAGCAATTTGAATCCCTCCTACAGCTTCAATTGGCTTTGATTTGGCTTCTGGTCTTCCTGTCGTCATCGTTACCTCCCCACACCTTCACGACACTGTTACCACACCGTCGCCATGCTCGCCAGGTCACTCCATCTGCGGTCAAGAGCCCTTGGGGCTCTGGGCACCGCCAGCCTCTCTCCCGCAAGGAGTTATGGGTATGTTGTATTTTTATATATAATCATCCTCCTCATCTCTGCAAGCTTTAACGCATGCTCGATCATTCCCATACTGACTCCTCGTCCCCCCACAGTCGCCTTCTCTCCACCTCGGCCGTTCGCGCCGCCGATAACCAGATCAACAAGATCTCGGCCAACATCACCCAGCCCAAGTCCCAGGGTGCCTCCCAGGCCATGCTCTACGCCACCGGCCTGAGCGAGTCCGACATGAACAAGGCTCAGGTCGGTATCTCGTCTGTCTGGTACGAGGGCAACCCCTGCAATATGCACCTGATGGACCTCTCCAAGGTCGTCAAGGAGTCCGTTGCCAAGGCCGGCCTCATCCCTTACCGCTTCAACACCATTGGTGTCAGCGATGGCATCTCTATGGGTACCACCGGTATGCGATACTCCCTGCAGAGCAGAGAGATCATCGCCGACAGTATCGAGACTGTCATGAACGGCCAATGGTACGATGCCAACATCAGCTTGCCCGGCTGCGACAAGAACATGCCCGGTGTTGCCATTGCCATGGGCCGTGTGAACCGACCCAGTATCATGGTCTACGGTGGTACTATTAAGCCCGGATGCACCAAGGCTGGTGAATCCATTGACATTGTCTCTGCCTTCCAGGCCTACGGCCAGTACATTACTGGCGAGATCACCGAGGAGGAGCGCTTCGATATCATCCGACATGCTTGCCCGGGAGGTGGTGCTTGTGGTGGCATGTACACCGCCAACACCATGGCCACGGCTATTGAGACTCTGGGTCTGACTCTCCCCGGCAGCAGCAGCAGCCCTGCCGAAGACCCCTCCAAGATCGCCGAGTGTGAGCTTGTTGGCCCTGCCATCAGGAACATCCTCAAGGAGGACATCCGCCCCCGCGACATCATGACTCGCCAGGCCTTTGAGAATGCCATGATCGTCACCACTATCCTCGGCGGCAGCACCAATGCCGTCCTTCATCTTATCGCTATTGCCCACTCCGTCGGTATCAAGCTCGAAATTGAGGATTTCCAGAGGGTCTCCGATCGTACTCCCTTCCTTGCTGACTTGAAGCCCTCTGGCAAGTGGGTCATGGCCGATATGCACAAGATTGGTGGCACCCCCGCCCTTCTCAGGTACCTCCTCAAGGAGGGTCTCCTGGACGGCTCCGGCATGACTGTTACCGGCAAGACCATGAAGGAGAATGTCGAGAATGCCCCTGGCTTCCCCGAAGACCAGACCATTATCCGACCCTTCAGCAACCCCATCAAGGCCACCGGCCACATCCAGATCATGCGCGGATCCCTGGCTCCCGGTGGCAGTGTCGGCAAGATTACTGGTAAGGAGGGTCTGCGGTTCGAGGGTAAGGCGCGTGTGTTCAATGCCGAGAACGACTTCATTGCCAGCCTCGAGGCCGGCGAGATCAAGAAGGGTGAGAAGACTGTCGTCATCATCCGATATGATGGTCCCAAGGGTGGTCCTGGCATGCCCGAGATGCTCAAGCCGTCATCAGCCATTATGGGCTCTGGCCTCGGCAAGGACGTCGCTCTTCTCACTGACGGCCGATTCTCTGGTGGCTCTCACGGCTTCATCATTGGCCACATCGTTCCTGAGGCCATGGAGGGTGGCCCCATTGCCCTCGTCGAGGATGGCGACACCATCATCATCGATGCTGAGAAGTCCGCCATCGACCTCATGGTCCCTGAAGAGGAGGTGGCCCGCCGCCGAAAAGCCTGGAAGGCTCCTGCCCCTCGCTATACCAGGGGTACGCTGAAGAAGTACGCCGCCCTCGTGAGCAACGCCAGCTACGGCTGTGTCACCGACGGTGCCTTATAGAGGGCGCGCGACCCATTTCTTTGACTACTGTAACTATTTCTGGTATTTTACCCGGTTCGGAAAAGGCGATTTTGAATACATATTTTTTCTGTCTTAGAACATTAGTTGCCACTGTGCTCGTTCGAAACTAGTTCAAGTTGTAATCCCAAGGGCATTGAAACTAGTACTCCAACGACAGGGGGACTTACACACAGAGTCCCGGGTTCAGGTTAAAACGAAGACGATCATAAAGACGAATTCCCGATTCCACGAGCGGTCATGGCTATCTCAGCGGGTGTTACAAAAAGTCAACCTCGTAAATAGCTCCTGGCAATGCAAATCCCAATCCAGCCCCCGGGGAACGAGTGTGACCCTCTCATCCTGGAGCACAATCTAAAAACGGCCGTCACGAAGACAAATGAAAGAGGGTTTCCACCACTGAGCCGACCAGGCCTTGTGCCAATTAGGCCTTCCTTCCTCGGAGAGCGTCTACGAATGTGGCCTTATCCTTCATCGTAAGCCCAACCCGCTTGACCCGACCAAGCCTAGCGAGAGCCTCCCCTATGCGATCCAGGACCCTCTGTTCCTCTCCCGAGACGGAGGCGCCGGTTTCATTACGGTTTCTGAGCTCGGAGTGGTCGCTCGTTGAGATCCCGTTGGTCAGCGCGGCAGCAGTATTCATCTGGCCCTCTGCGATGCGGACGCGGATACAGGTCGTGGGTCGGGACAGCAAGTTCCAGAAGAACGTGAGCCACCTGCCGGGGACGGGAGTAGTGACGTCGGGAGGCGTGTATCGGATGCTAACCGGGAAAACGTGGACGTCGGGAGGGCATTGGAGGACGCTGGGGCTGAAGGGCAGGATGGCCTTGCCATTCGTGGTGCCGCACTCGGGGAAGACGGCGATGACACGGTTCGGATATTCGGCCAACAGGTCCTTGACCTCGACGAGTTTGGCATTGCGAGGGGGGGCGATGCGCACCGGCGAAAGGGCCATGATGACGGCGCTAAGCAGGCCGATGCGCTGGACCTGGCGGGTTTCGGGGTACGAGATGGTGAAGATAGGATCGAAGATGGCGGCCAGGTAGACGGCATCAATGGGGCTCGTGAAGTTTACGGCGATGACGGAGCCCGGATGCGGGACGCGCTCACGGGGTTGGTTGGCCAGGGTGCCACGCTTGACACCGTCCAGCTGAAGGTCAACCCACCATATGCCCGGGATGGCCATCATGCCCCAGAGGGCAACTTTGCGGAAGATGACAGGCAGAGGCAGGAAGTGGAAGAAGAGGAAGTATCCAAGGGCATAGGTGAGAAAGAAGGGCAGGCGGAAGAGGAAGATGAGGCCGTGGGTGAGGGTCAAGACAATGGAGAGAGGCGTTGCGACGGGGAGGAAGGGCGCGATGCCGGTGGCTGCGAGAGGAAGACAAGGTCAGCGCATTGCGTGCAGAGCTCAGGACAATCGTGCGGTACCTCTATCGCGGAACTGGCTATATTTCTCCATGACGGACGGCGGGGACGCAAGGAGGCTATTCGCAGGTGGAAGTGGGAGTGGCTGACGATCGAGGTCGAGGTGGCGGAAGAGCTAGGACGCAGGCTTAAGAGCTACCGAGACATGGAAGAGAAAGGCCAATGGAAGTGCCGGCGAGGAAGGCGAACGACTGCTTAAGCTGGTGCACGAGAGACAAGCGGTGACGTTGGAGTCTGTTTGCGCGGTGCAGAGAGTCATGTCATGTCATGGGCTTTTGGGGTTTGTCGATGACATGTGAATGTGAACGCGACAGAAGAGCGAGTGCGCCATCCAACAAGCGGCCCCCACGTTGACGTTGACGTTTCTTGGGTTTCTAGCGGCGGATTGACGAAGCTGACTCAGCTGGGGTTAGGAGCCATAAGCCATAGCCACAGCCACAGCCACGTGCCACACCAGGATGGACCGCTCGATGGCCCAACCACCCACCAGCCACACCTTCTTTAGCGCATTGCCCCAGCAACCGCTCCCACAGCCACATGCACCCGATAAACAAACGCCGTGCATCGCCAATCTCAAGTACCGACTTGCCTGGCCTGTTACGGGGCTAGCCAGGCTCCGCATCCAACCAACCCGACGGGCAAAATAACAGTTGCCCAGGCCGTATCAGAGAGACGTTGTGTGCCTCTTCAGCTGCGACCTTCAACCCGCCTACAACCTCCAAGAGTCGTCGAGGCGGAGCATTGCTCCTTATTCTTGTCTCCGTGTTTCTGCACCACGCGCACAGCTACAACCTACACACCATGGATACCACTACAGAGAACCAGGTTAGAGCTTCTTCCCCTCTCCTTCATCGCCCGTCGTGAGGGGCGGTTCGTGATGATCGATTTGGGCTGACGTCGTTTTTGTTGATCCAGGCATTCCGAGCCTCCAAGATTGGGAGCCGACTGCCCGCGCCGTCGACGCAGATAGGGGGAGGGCTCACGGAATGGAGCGAGTCGCAACACAACGCCCGGATCCAGTCGTCGGTGCCCGCGCTGGCGGCGTTGAAGAACCTCAAGCGCGAGATTCCTCAACCAGGTGGGTGCATTGTTTTCCTTCCCTTCTTGCGTGGTGCCAATCGAGAGCTCCTACTGACCGCCGGGCGTCGCCGCTTCGTCAACAGCAGCCCAATCCGAAGCCAAGCGCAAACCACTCGCCGACCGCGCGCTCGAATACCCAGCGAAGACGTCGCTCGCGGCTGCCGCTGCGACTGCTCGATCAACAGTCAAAGGCCAGACTATAACGGGCATTTCGCAGGTACGTTTCAATATTTCCTTGCTGTCTGTGTGCTGTGTTTCGATTGTGCAATGGCATCGTACCGGTCTGCATCAGCCCACTATTGTCGTGCCAGTTTCAGCCCAGTTGCAACTAGCCGCCTGCACTGTCGTGTCGACGCACCCACGCCCGCCTCTATAACTTTTTGGTCGGTGGCAATTTGGGTGTTCCTCTGCATGCACCGCACTACATCACATCTTCATGTTCAACTCAACGCAACTCGATTTTCCACGCCAGAGGGGGTTGAGACACATCACCACGTTATGGGAGCATTCGCCAACTCGGAGCAAACCCGATCGCCGTCGAGCTCTCGGCTACGCCGAATAAGTTCTTCTTCGGCCTTGCTCAAAACAAATCCGTACGGCGATGTCAGACCGCTCTTTAGCCGCCTTCACGACTTCCACCTCAGCTTCAGTTTCCAAAACCGCGACAACGACAACGGCTTCCGCTTTCTCTTTGCCACTGGAACCCAGGGCCGGAATCCTCAACGACATGCGACCGTGCCCGGCAGGCTGAACGACAAGCTGATCGACAAGGACGGGCCGCACTTTGTACTTACTTGATATTCATGGCTGCGGCTAGAACCGACACTGACTCTCCGTCTCCTCTAGCTCAAACAACCCACCTCGTTCCAGTCACGCCAACTGTCTAACGCCTCCACCGCTTCTTCCACCAGCAGCTTCGCTAAGAGCGTTGGCCCCGGCCGACAACCTCCCGTCGATCGACCACAGACCTCGAGACAAAATGGCCGACCGGGTCATGCCAGGTCAAAGAGCCAGGCTCCACGGCCTCGGACCGCCCACGGCCTTCGCGAACGCGATGAGGATCGATTCGAAGCACCTCCCACCGGTAATGGTACTGCAGCCACTCTCAGTCAACGTCTCACCGCACAAGCTCTCGCTCCCCTCCACCGCCCTAAAGTCAGAGCCGTTCAGTCAGCTTCAACATTGTCACTACACAGAGATAGTTCTCTCACCGCAAGATTCAATCAACTGAGTCTTGAGGATGCCGGCGCCTTGGTTGATGGAGGTCAAGCGACCTCTCAATCCTCCACACGCCAATCCTCACAGTCCTCCATCATTTCTCTCATGTCCAACATTACGCTCAAACGTCCGGGCAGAGACCTGCCAAACGGGAAGCACGATACAACTGCCTGCTCGGCTGAGTCTGAAGGGACATAGGTTGCCCCTCCAAAAACGCCAAGCAATAAGCAGTTGCAGCGCAAGCTTGACCGGTTGGAGGCGTCTCTGTCACTATCCCCCGTCAAGGGACAAAAGTCCCCGCTCAAAAGCCCTTCCCCTTCGAAATCATATTTGAACAAAGATTCTAACTTAACTGCCTATGTAGCCTGGGATGTCGATGGACGAGTCGGTGACATGGAGTCACAGTTCAAGGAGTTGAAAGAGATGGTCAACACTACCCTTATTGAGAGAAAAGGCCACGAGAAT
Organism: Neonectria neomacrospora; assembly: GCA_013756995.1. Lineage (NCBI taxonomy): Eukaryota > Fungi > Ascomycota > Sordariomycetes > Hypocreales > Nectriaceae > Neonectria > Neonectria neomacrospora. Next base: position 34,117 of record JABSTB010000070.1, read on the forward strand.
GCTGTTGAACTAGCCAAGACACGAGGTAACTATTCCCAAGGCTTTCATTACAGGGCGTCCGACTTACTTGTGTTCAGTCAAGGAGTTGGAAACCGACAGGGAAAAGCTTGAGATGAGAAACGAGGCCCTCAAAGATGACCTCGACACTGCAAGAGAGGAGGGACGACAGATGAGACACGAGATTGAGAAGCAAAAGTGGGATTACACTCGACAGATGGATGACCTAAATCGGAAACACCGAGAAACACTGGACGACCTAGCTCGACAACACCGATCAACCGTCGACGAGATGAGCCGGGAACTCGACCATCTCAAGGAGCAGGCAACGAGAGAGCACGAGCAGCGGCTTGAGGGTCTCACTCGACATTACCAGCAGGAGATCGAAGACGAGCGACAGAAGAAGGACCGAGAGATCCAGGAGATGCGAACCCGAATGGGCAACGAGTACCAAGACATGGACGTGTCCCTTCAACGAAAGGACCGGGAACTCCAGGAATTCAAGTCACAACTAGAAGGCTTCCGAGGGGACCTCGAGAGGGAACGAGCACTCAAGGGCAGTCTGCAAACCAACATTGCTGAGCTCTCCGCCTCCAACACCACACTCGAGGCCAAGATCAACTCCCTCAAATCACACGTTGAGTTCCTAGAATCCGACAGCAAGGCACAGTCAGACTCTTTCTCCAGCATGGAAGCCAGGCTACAAGAAGCCCTCCGAGCGGCAGAACTAGCGCAGGAGAAGCTTATCAAGGAAGAGACGGAACGACGAGTCCTCTTCAACAAGTATCAGGAGCTCAAGGGCAACATCCGAGTCATGTGCCGAGTGCGACCTGCGCTGGGTAACGGCGAGGGTGAGGAGGCCAACATGTCCTTCCCTGACGAAAAGACGTCCTCGGAGATTGTTCTCGCCGGGCCTGAGGAGAGAAGCAGCCTGGGCAATGTCACACGAAAGAACTACCCCTTCGAGTTTGACCGTGTGTTCATTCCCGGCACCCAGAATGACGAGATCTTTGGCGAGATCTCGCAGCTCGTGCAGAGCGCGCTGGATGGCTACAATGTGTGCATTTTCTGTTACGGCCAAACCGGCTCTGGAAAGACGCACACCATGTCCTCGCCGGATGGAATGATCCCTCGGGCTACCCACATGATCTACGACACCATCACCAAGCTCAAGGAGAAGTCTTGGACGTACACCATGGACGGCTCCTTCGTGGAGGTGTATAACGAGGAGCTCAACGACCTTCTGACACCCAACGAAAGGACGCCAGAGAGCCGGTCCCGGAAGCTCGAGATCCGACATGATGAGACACGCAAGCAGACGACCATCATGAACTGCAAGTCTGTTCGGCTCAACAGTCCGTCCAGCGTGGAGACGATGCTTGAGGAGGCGCAGAACAACCGATCGGTTGCAGCCACCAAGGCCAACGAGAGGTCATCTCGATCTCACAGCGTCTTTGTTCTGAAGCTCGTAGGCGAGAATTCTGCAACCGGCGAGCGGTGCGAGGGCACCCTCAACCTGGTTGATCTAGCGGGATCGGAGCGCTTGAAGCACTCCCAGGCCGAAGGCGACCGGATGAAGGAGACTCAGAACATCAACAAGAGTCTAAGCTGTCTGGGCGACGTGATTGAGGCCCTCGGTCGAGGATCGGGCCATGTGCCGTACCGCAACTCCAAGTTGACGCACCTGCTGCAGTACAGCCTGGGAGGAAACAGCAAGACTCTGATGTTTGTGATGGTCTCGCCACTGGAAACGCACTTGAAGGAGACGTTGACGAGTCTTCGGTTCGCGACCAAGGTACGTTTGTTTGGACTGACTTGACGAGGTGACCTGGCTAACGCGCATGATTTAGGTGCACAACACGCATATCGGCACCGCCAAAGCGACGAAGAAGGTCAGGGGCGACTCTTATTAGGGTACAAGGGACCTTGGTAAGATGCCGCCACCAGCTGGAGGGCGACGGTGAGGAATAAGATCAGAGATCATAGGAAGGGGGGTTATGGTGGTACGATGCTGCAATTGCAAGCCGGATTTGGTTGCGGCCGGGACGGAAAGGGTGGAAAAACGGGATACCTACCTAGGCTAATAGGGCCCTGGGCAGCATGAGGCATGTTTCTCTGGCGGGAGTTGGTGTATGTGACTTGAATGCTGTGGTTGATACTCGTCCTTTTAGCAGGCGAGCGGATTGGTTGGTTCTGGATAGAACCAGGGAGGGCGGATTGAATTGGGTTGACAAACCCGCAAATTGCTGTTTTACTTTGGAGTTTTGTATATCGCTATGGAAATGGCTATGAGAAGATTTCAAGTAACACTTGCTGTGTTGGTTCAAGTGTGACTATCCGGTGACGTGAATGTGGTGGAAATTGAAGACAGGCTACCCTGGATTCTTTAGGCGACTGACCAAACAAACCAGAATGATTCAACACATGCCGACAAGACAACGATGGAGGTGTCAAGTTACTCCGGTGTTCTTTGCATATCGGGCTTTGGCCTATCATATCACGTTGAAAATGTCCAATCTGATATGGTCTGATGAGATTCCACTAGCAGATGGATGTCATGACAGCCGAGCATCATCATGATCCATCTTTATCCCCACCAGAAGCTTTTAAGCTTGCTTTTTAGATTAGACGCTAGACATTGGGTTCTTTGTTCGTTTACAGTACGGAATCCTACTCCTGACTACATATCCGTTCTCTGGGTTGAGTCGGCCTTTGTGATTCATGTGCGCCACGGACCCCCGTGGTTTCATCTTCTCCAACGGTTTACGCCTCGGATCCTACGCCAGCCATGGATCACGGATCTTCGTTGTTTCTGAGGACCCAAACACGTGAGTAGGAAGATGGGCGCTTGCGGGCGTAGGGACGAATCGTGTCAGTCGTTAATGAGAGTGAGGTGGTTTGGTGTTGTCTTGGCGCCGTCAGCCGCTGAAGCCCTGAACCCAGGCAGTGGAAGCGCTGGAACTGTAGGGGTCAGTCTGCGTGCTTAGGCGAGCCAATGGCGGGGCTTTGTGGCTTGCAGCTGCGACTTGCCTAGATCCACTTGGTTGGCTGAGACGTTGGGATGGCCGGCGGCTGTTGGCGATTCTCCAACTTCACATCACTTCATGACGACGAACACACATCACATTGGGCAACTCTAGGTCACAGAGAGGGAAACAGAACAGGAGGACTTTTGCTACGTTTTATTTGTTCGTCTTTTGGCGCTTTGTTCTGTTTGTCTTGCTGAGGGCTGGTTCCCTCCTCGTCGACTGCAGCAACCCAGGCAGCATATCCTTCACCATCGCTATCGTCATCATCAGCAACGAATCATTAGAGGGCAGCTCATCTTGTCTATCCCCGGTATTCAACTCCAACCGCTAGACACGACAGTGTTGCGTCTTTATGACATCCTTGAAGTTGCAACCCCGCCCCTTGCTTCGCCAACCTACGACACCACTACCGGCAGCCGTTCCGCTGGGACGGCGCGACGCTTGTTCAGCTCCTCGACGTATCTGACCTGCGCCAAACCACCTTGTCCGCCATGACCAAGTCATCGAGTGGCCTATCGAGCTCCATGTGGGCCGATGGGAGACCTCAGCCATCGAGACCATGGGCCAATTCCTCGTCATCTGTCTCGCTATCGAGCGTCTCCTCGGCCCCGCCCTCCTCGGTCTCAGCCTCAGCCTCCGCCGTCGTCAATACCCCAAGACCCCGAGTTTCGCCTTCCATCCCCGCCTCTGCTTCCGCGCCCGCACCCTCCGGCACCCGCCTGACTCCGCCCCAGGCCTTCCACCGCTTTGAGCAGGCCTGTCAACGTCTTCGGTGGAAGTTCTTGGATCTGCAGACGTCGTACCAGCGGGCTACTAACCCGCAGGAGTACAACTTCACGGTAGCCGACGCCGAGCGGAACTTCAAGGTTGACTTCCATGAGTTTTACGTCTGGATCGAGCAAGCCATCGTGTTGCTGCTGCTCATCTTTGGAGTGAGCGTCTCGCGTGACCCACAGCAGTATGGAGGTGGGCACGCATATCATCACAACGTGATCAAGGCACTCGCGGACGACGGGTGCCCTGTGCGTGAGGCCCTGGGCTTGGGGGAAGTTCACCAGGCGCTGTGGAAGGCCAAGGAGCTGCGGAACCGGTGGAAAAACGCAGCCGATGGATTCGAGACGCCGCCGCTGAAGATGTACGACCTGACGTGGATCGTGACCATGGTCCTGAGCGGGCTGGAGGAAGGGTACGCAATGGCCGCTTGCCACGTCGAGAAAGCCCTGGAGGCGGAGATTCTACAGACACAGGAACAAGCAGCCAGCAGTGCTGTGAATGGTAGTGATGAAACGAGCGGCAAGGTGGATGATGAGTGGGAGTGGATGGTGGAGCCGATGGACTGGGAGGCGGCTTGAGGCGGCGCAATCAGGGAGTGAGGTCAAAATTAAGGGAGGGATTCAGGAAGGTTTACAGGGCTTTTAGGGTATTTGATGAATGATTCTGAATACTTTGGATTAGGGTCTGGTGTTGGGTTAGGTTCGTAGATGTCAGGTTAGGTTTTGGTGTTGGGCTAGGTTCTTAGATGTTAGGTTAGTTCATTAGAGGTTAAGTTAGATGGTCGTCTGAATGGGACCATGATGTCTGATGGAGAATGGAGTTGAGAAGCGCAGTGATGTTATTGACGCGCATGTGTATTGCAACTGATTGAGTCGTGTTTATGCCATAGTTATCTGGCCGCTTATATTGACGTCGTCCTTGCTCATCTCGACGTCGTATTTCGCCTCTATCACATTCTCGTCATCATCTCGATCGCTTGAATCCTCATCTTAAGTCAATTAAATGCGAGTTTATCTTACCCTGAGACCATAACTTCAGTGGCGGCAACCATCGTTTGCTTGAGGCGCGCTTCTTCACCCAGGCTTGCCTTAGGATCGTAGCAAGTCTCGGTTAAGTGTGCTTGGAGAGCGTCCTTTTCACTGGAACACCAAGCTCATGAGAGACTGTGTCTGACTTCTTGTGTTACTCGGTGAATCGGCCGGTCGGTTGAGAGCGAGACTTTCGGAACTGGCTCAGAAATTAGTAAATGCGAGATATGCAATGTGAGTGGACAGAAGTTTAGTACAGGCGAGGCCAGAGCAGTGAGAGCAAGGTCAACACTTCAGAAGCCAGGAGACAGTATGAAACAAACGAGGCAGCAACTCCAATGCAAGCGACGGTGGTATTGATGAAGCTGTAATGTTGAGTAGACGTTCAGAAACTGCGGGTTCGATAAGTGTATTTTCTTTCTTTCTGACCCAATGCTCTACCCCAAGGCTATGGATTAGACCAACTATTACTTCTACTGTGGGTAATTATTGAAACTTGTAGAGGCGTGATACTTTACTGACGCTATTTAAACTGCTTCGCGAGCGCCAGCGATGCAGCCAGCGCCCTCCGATTCTGCACCGTCCAATTTCCCGCCTATGAGCAGAGTCACAACTTGCCCGCCGAAACATACCTATCTTTATCTTCTCTTCCGGAACGAGAAATCTCTGTTTACTGAGTATCAGAAAGAATGGTGTTACGATCCCGAAACCCCTTACCCCGCTCATGGTTCATTCATGTCTAGAATGCAGCAGCTCAAAATAACACATGAGAATGCAGGGATCATAAGTCGGCCTTCAGTTACAAAGAAGGAAGAAAATAAACTCGTGCTGCGCTCTCAGGAGATCCGTAGCCCGACAGAGTGTAATGATGTCCACACAATTAAGACGTGGATATACGTGAAAAACGGTCATGGCAAGATAGTTCAATTCAAAATAACCGATCTAGAGCGCCCAGCCGAGTATGAGGCTGATGATTAGAGTGAGTGGCATTATCCAGACAGACCGTCAGAGAAAAGAACCGACAGAGATCCCCGAAAGATTCTGAAAACCGGAGACTGGGAAACCGACGCTCCATTCAATGTCACAGAGCGTATATTTGAAGCAGGCACCGTGATATCACGTCGATGCGACGCCGTAAATGTCAAGGTTCGGCCGCCCCAGGTTCCAATCCGCACCACACAGAAGCTTGAGCGCAGACAACACCTTAGCAGCCCATTGCAGGTTCCAGCATTTTTAATGGGGCATTACCTCAACTATCTGCAGAAAACCACAAGCTCAGGGTTTTAAAGAACCTTCTCAACAGCGTTTTCGGCCCTAGACTCATACCGTCTAGAGACATCAGAACACACTTCTACATCCAGCAAAATCGCATCCTGCCCAGCGAGGGCACAGCTGAATGGCTTAGTCCATTGGCAGAAGGATTTGACGTCATTTCTCACGGCCATAAAGACTGTTTCATCCCGACGATCTGATGTGCCAATTTTTAAGGGTAGAAGGTCAATGGGGGAGCCCGATGGGGACATAAGACCTCATTTCGTCAACCAGAAATGCGGCTCCTATCAGTCAGGGTCCCAGATCCGGCAACCAGCTTAAATGCTCTACCTCCCGCCACGGCTACACATTCTACAGTAATAGCCACCATGCTATTGGCAAAAGCTCGGTTTTTTCCTTGGTCAGGAGGAGCGTGGAGGGCTTTGTTGCCATTGCTGTGTTCTTGCTCACAAAGGGTCAGCAGGATGTTATCGTAAATGACGGCAATCCACGGGTAGGGCTACCTACATCTGTGGTTGACGCTGCAACTTAATATCGCCGTTCGCGACGAACACCAAACGACGTCTTTCTTCTTAGGAGGCCGGGGTTTTATTATCCTCCGGCCCTGCCCTACAACCCTCACCTAGAGCAAGCACGATTATGGTCACGGCCGTGATCCCAATGCCGCTGAGGACGCGATGCGCAGCCACACTCCTACTGGGTTGGCAATTTCTTTGGTCGTCGTATGCCGTTGCAATCTCGCCATCTGGCTCATAGTCTCAAAGGTACCAGAGATCTTCAGTAGATCACGCTGGGGCAAGCTGGATTTGGATCTCGGAGCCTACCATCGCTTGCCTGCCTGCCGTCTCTGGTTGTCCACCATACCTGCTCGCCTAGGATCTCCCATCGCCCGCCGTGCTTCGTCAAGCAGTATATACGGTTAGCCTTAGATAGGGTCAGTTGGTGGTGTTTCTTTTGAATCTAGGTTTGGCTGGACTTGAAGATGGTGTTGCCGACGGATCTGGCGCAAGCGGTCTTCCTTGGGGAAACTGTGCTCCGTTTGTAGGGCCGTGCGTTGATGATCAGTATGGATTGGACTTCGAAGACTTGCCACTTAGTTCTAACGGGAATTATCCTCTACTTACAAGGGTTCCATGTATATTATCTTGGGATGCACTTGTAGAAAATGAAAGGACATATCACGTATTTGACTGCGAAAAGGCCCAAAGAACAGCAACGTTGGTTCATGATAGCTATGTCCCGCACCGCAGAGTCAACCCTCGAGCAATATCTCTACACCGTCTTCTACATTGGAGTGTCGTCGTCCTTGTCGGCATCCTTGCCCTTCTTCTCCTTCCCCTCCTTGCTCCCCCGCAGCTCCACAATCTGCGCAAGGAGCGCGGCGATGCGCTCCTCCTTCTCCTCCTCCTCGGCGGCTGCTGCTTCTGCTGCTGTTGGTGCTGGTGGTGGTGGCGGCGTCCGGCGGCGAGCAGATCGTGGTGGTGGTGGTGGTGGTGGTGGTGGTGCCCCTTCTGTTGCTGCTACTGCGGCGGCATCTTCGGCCTGTTGCCGAAGCAGCATCCGAACAGGACACTCGTTGCCCTTGTGGCCACGCACCTTGCACTATTTCAGGAAACTATTAGCCTCGATTATGTGACGATATAGAGAGATAAAGACAGACGTACCACGTTGCACTTCCCCCCAAAGAGCTTGGGCTTGGTGACGCCACCGCGTCCACCTCCTCGGCCACCTCTTCGGCCACCTCCTCGGCCAGCAGCCTTGTCACCAATGTCGATATGATCCATCTATATCATAACTAGTTAGTAAGGGCTTAGAAGATAAGCGAAAATTGGGCCTACTGTTTCAGAGAGAATGATTGTTGTTGTCTTGGGCGCGTGGGTAGAAGAGAATGATTGTTGTTATTCTGGACGTGCGGTTCGAAGAGAATGATTGTTGTTATTCTGGACGCGCAGTTCGAAGAGAATGATTGTTGGTATCTTGGACTATGAAAGTGACAAATGTAACACTAAATATGGATGCTCTGAGGTTCTTCGTAGCAGCAGTTTTCCTGTACACTTGGGGATGATCGCGAGTCTCTCCAAACCCAGTATCATCATCCTACCTCCATCTTCGCAAGCTGCTAATATGAAACTGCCTACTCAATCAATCACAATCAATCGTTATGCACACGATCAATTAATCCAATCTGTGATAGAGTGGTTGGCTTGAACTGTATAACCTTTTGGTGTTTGAGCTGGACGATAAGCTGCCCGACGTTGAAAGTGGAGCAATAGTAGACTCCTCAATGCCGATTGCCGACGCAGATCATGCCCACTCTGGTGCGCCACCAGACGGGCCCTTGCAGGATTAGCAGCCGCTGCGGGCCTATTTCCAGGTACGTAAATTAATTATCCTTTGGTTTCGAGTACCGTACGTACTAATAATTATGTGCCGCAGTACCGGTACTTCAAACTGTGGCATCAAGACTCTTCGGGCGACACATGAAGGGTATCGTGAGAAACCCAATAAATTGCTATTAAATAACTAATGACTCCGAGCCCGACATGTTATTCCCTACTTTATCTAGGACTAATAGTGTTAATTTAACATTTACTCTGCTGTCAGATGCCACGTGGGCCGTTGTCGTTGACTTTCGAGAGGTACGCCGTCGTAGAATAGGCGGGGAAGAACCTTCTGACGGCTATGGGTAAACCCACGACCTATATGAACGATCCTGGGGGTAATGGAATCGCGCCCCCATAATAGCGTGCTGCTCTCCCAGTACGATCATATCATCGCAGTGCTCAAATGATGAATTGGGAAACATGGGCAGCGAGCCAGTGTTTTAGGATGGGCGGCAGAGAATCCACAATGAAGAGGGAGGCTCCAGACCGGAGAGATGGGCATGCCGATGTTCATCGAGGCTGGAGGGCTGGGCCGGCGCCTCAGATGGATCGTTCCTGAAGGGCAGACTATCTCTTCGACATCTTCGAGGCCAGCTTGCCTTGGTGGTGGGAAAACACCGGGGCTTGTTCAACTGCGTTAACGCTTCGCCGTCAGGTGTGCGCACGTTGAAGATCTGTGGGATCCTTGGCTGCTTTGCGTTCTGCCACTCGGTGAGTTCCACACGTCGTCTAGCGACACTCCGATTGCGCAGGTATTTCCAGGTTGACTGTGGACCTCTCCTCCTCTGCTGGCAGTCGTTTGTTGACTCGGATCTTTGACGGAAACTGTCAGCTTGCCAAGCTCTGGAGTTAATTTGCACCCAACTAGGCCATTGTAGCGGTAGATAGATGGATTGCAAATCCTGGATTTGCGCTCGTGGTGATGCAGTCGAGGATGGGACACAGTGACTATACAAAAGAAAAAGTAAATGCCTCGAGTTTCTGGGTGAGCGTCTTGGCAAGTTGCTGATGCTCATCACTCACTCAATGTCCTCGTATGTGTGCTTGATGACGGTATCTCCAGGCAGCTTTAGTCTGAGATGGTGAAAAAGTATTGGAGGAGACAGTTGTGACGCATCGCCGTAGCGCTTGTGTCTCTCTCCCTTTCAGTTGGCAAGGAGCTTGTGTTCATGAGAGAAGAGCTTGTTGTAGAGGCGTAGCTCGAACATGCGTTGCGGATGGCCAACTTGATGCGACAACGCAGGTCCGGTCAGCCCAGCCTGAAAATTTTGCCGGGAAGTCAAAGCAGGCGGATTGTAAGATGTACATCCTCGTCGGAGTACTTGAACCAGATGTTGACGGCGGTATCTTTGTTAGTGTAGTCTTTGGACCGTTTCGGTGATATTGGTGAAGATGATAAAGTTGGTTTGGGTCTAACAGAGCTATCAGTATGTTGAGGGTATCGGAAGGGTAATATTGGCACAATCATACGTGACAGTGAGTGTAGTTCAGGTCCCATGCAGATGCAGCATTATTATCATAACTGTGTGGCGCAATCGAGTCGTACGCCTGCGCTCAACGTGGAAAAGTAGGACACCGAATGTGTTGTGATGCATCGTGGGAGTCGATTCCTGCCTCCAGATACGCCTATGACATCGAACCCAGCAATGTGATTGCTCTGTTGTGTCTGATTTCTCATGGGGATATTCTTGGACCAAGACACCAGCCTCACCGTGATCGAGCGTCGTGGATGTTGACATGCGTAGGTTCAGTCTTCAGTGACAAAATAATTCGGTCAAATGAAGAACTCTGGGTCACCATTCCGTTGTTTGGTCGTGTGTGACGGGGAGGGTTAAATTTTTTGGAAGGACAGTTCGAGGCTGTCAAAGAGGGAATGAGTACAGTCGCACCTTAGCTAAGGAGTGCCAAAGGTGCAAAATCCCAAATCCCAAATTCTCAATGCCGTGAAGCTCCGCTCGATCGCATTGCCGCAACCAAATATATGTATATTCATTAACGAAGTCTAACATACAGTATTTAGCTAGTCTTCGCTTCACTAGAGATTTCGTACGAGACCTCTAGCTACTGACCCAGAACACCACGTGAAGGTGCCAGCCATCGCTCTGGTACCTCCACACAAGGCCACTTGACCAAGGCTTCATCGGCTGTGCTGTGTTCTGTGTATGTGAAGACAAAAGAAAACTCGTACGAACCTTAGTCGGAGACAATGGGGTCCTCTTGCAAGGACCTCTCCTCACCCAAGTCAATAGGGTGTGTTGTCATGCCTGCAACAGTTTGTGGCAGCATTTGGACGCGTCGTTGCAGTGATGGCAACGCTTTGATTGCTTCCGGCGAGCCGTAATTTTCCTGTGGTACTCTTCGACCCAGATCCCAGCCTCACAGTAAGCAAGCGGTATGAACGTCCACGTGCTTGCCTTCAGTTCTGTGATCTTTGGTTCGGTCGAAGGCGATGCAGCCCAATTCTTTGCTGTTCTTGAGGCGTCGCTTTTGGATGTTTGAGTGTGCTATGAGAGATGGTTAGCGATATTAGCTGGATTTAAACAACCGGCTTATGTCACGTTACCATGAGTGAAAGACCTCAACCGAGTTGACGTCCAGATGAGGGGTGCCGCACTGCGATTGTGGTGATTGGTAGCTGACGGCGCGGTGAGTGTTGATGCTTGTCTCAGGTTTCCCCCAGCCCTCTCAGAAATGCACATGCGCAGGCAACGTTTGCTGTTCAGTGGACCATGCCACAACAACATCATCCTCCATATTTGTTTCGCCACACCACCAAGATCCGAGGCATTCTGTGCCACACAACGACAACTCCATATTTTCTTCGGCCACTCTACTAGCACCAGCGAGTTCATTTGTGCCATGAACCACCTTCTCTCGGTTTCTGCAGGTACTTACTCTCCCATGCGGGTGAAGTCGAAGCCCGGAGGGTGAAGCCAACCCCGACTAGAAACCGAAGTCGCCCTGAGGCCCAGACTAGAACCGTGAGATTCCCTGTGGTGTAACAGCCTGACTAGAAACCGAAGTCTCCCTAAGGCCCAGACTAGAATCGTGAGATTCCCCATGTACAACCTGTCCGGAAACGCAAGTTTCTCTGGCGTTGACTCCGGTGTACCTAACACGTTCTCTGAAAGTAATTGTCCCAAAGATCGAATCTCCATCGCTTGTTGTTGCCGGATATATTCCAAGCTCTGACGTGAACATTCCTCTGGATGACCAGAAACGCGCAGTCTCTCTGAAGAACTTGACCTACTGGTAGTTGACACTTAAGCGAACCATTCGCTACATGCTTTTCGAAGAATCTGTGGCGTCTTGAGTATCTCATATACTCTCGGTAATTATTATGGCCTGCCTCAAAACGGAAGCTTTGCAGTCCGGTCGTAGTTCGGGTTGCGGCAAATACTAATCGGCTTGGATTGAAAGGATCAAGACTGCTCTTCTCCAGTTCGCGTGCAGTAGTTGTGGCAAGTTTCGCAGCGTATGCACTCTTGTTCCAATATATGGCCCTTTTCGTATGCCCACCTGTCATGGTTTTCGGCGGTTCGACTGCAATTTGGGTTGCGACAGGCTCGAGTTGCGACAGGCTCGGGTTGCTGGAATAGGGATTATCGGTATGACCAACTCTTCGACGAGTTCTCGACCGTGGCGCCGGTGGTAGCTGCAGCATCCTCCGCATCGCCACTTCCATACGTCCTTGGCCGGGGTTTGCAGTGCCCTCCGACTGGGCTTTCTGACTACCTTGCCCTTAGACAAGGCCTTTCCTCGAGTTGCGTCGCTTCCAGGCATCTTGCTTTAGTACAACGTTAGCTCTGATCTGGTATCGAGGAGAGTTCGAATCGTAATTGGAACTTTGAAAAGCTCGTAAATCGTCTCGCAGTACTGCACAGAATGTGTCGTTGCAGACAGAGTACATTCGTAAAAATAGAGTGATTATTGTGATCTTGGACGTTTGGGCTGAAGAGGTTGAAGGGAATGGATACTATATGGTTAGGTCATTGGGGTCAAATTAGGTATAGGGGATAAAGGTTAGGTATTAGGGATAGGAGTCAGGTGTTAGGGATAGAGTCGGGTGTTAGGGATAGAGTCAGGTGTTAGGGACGAGGATTAGGAACGAGGATTAGGGTGAAATGCTTAGGATAAATCATGTGAGATGGGCTTGGAGTGTGAACATATAGAGGAAGAGGGTGGCATAACGATGAGAACCTGGTGGACATGCTGTTATCTCGGATGTGCTGGTTGGATAGAATGAGTGTTGTTCTCTTGTATGTGTGGATCGAAGAGAATGAATTTGTTGTTATCTTGGGCGTGCTGGTCAAAGAGAGTGAATGTTGTATTCTTGGATTTATGAATCGAAAAAATGATGATATCTTGGGTGCGCGGGCCAAAGAGATGTGCGGTCTGAAGAGAATGTGCGGTTCGAAGAGACTGAATGTTGTCTTCTTGGACGCACGGATCGAAGAGGATGAATCGATGAATCGAGGGTTGTGGCCTTGCGGTGTTGGTTGTGGTATAGAGTGGTGTGCAGTTGGAAAGTGGAAAGAGACATTAGGTGTGTGTGCTCCGGTGAAAGGGTCTTGTGCGCTTCGGTCGCCTAAGGATTAAGGCCACAAGGTATTTGCTGGTTTGAAGCAGGAAGGGGCTGAGGAAGGGGCTTTGAACACGATGCCATTCGTCCTCACGTGGCCTTGCTATTGGACTGAGGCACCAACCAACCAGGGCACCTAGGCACCTCCCTAAAGTTACCTGCACCCATGGAAGTTACAGCGCAGTTTCCAGAGAGCTTTCTGTGCGCTCTTCGATTCGCGCCTCTAAATTACCCTGCTTGAATCATGTCGTCTCACGCCTCGGATCGTCGATCGTCGAGTCAGGACTTCCTTCTACACCAAGCCCAAGAACGGTTCGTTGCAAGATCACTCGGTGTGATGCATGCTTCTTATTTCGTCTTCGAGGGTTCTGGGCGACAGCTGCAAGCCCAAGTACCAACCTAAGTAAGGTAACTCGTCAGGTCTTTCCTCATTCTGGGTGATCCAAGAGGTACTTGAGGTTGACGTTGAAAGTGGAGCAATGAGGCTCGGAGCACATGGCGTCGTTCGGCCCCACGCACCCACACCGACGCCACCGATCCATTTGCATTTAGACGGCATGCTCCCGGGTCGAACTTCCGAAAAAGGGGCATCTTGATACTGGACTAATTCCGATCCAATGCACGGGACCTTCTTTTCATGTATGATCATCAGTAGCTCAAGGCACCTGCAAGAATTTCCTATTTCTCGGACACAACTTTGTACTTTCACTTCTGGTAGCTACTTAATTCAACAAATCCTCCCATTTCTCTCTCGCGCCATACACCCATCAATCATTAACCGTCTTGTAATAATTCAACAAATCCGTCAGTTTCTTTCTCATAGAATTCACCAATCAAGCATTGACCGCGCCGTGCTGAGTTCCATTGGAAGGTAAAGCCGTCTTCTCCTCATGCTCATGTTGGCTGAGCTTGGTCTCCACGTCGCCCTGCTCGAAGCGAACAGCATCACCAGTCGCAACCTTAGTCTTCCACGCTGGAGTGCCAATGTAGCGCATGCCATCGGGGTCTTCGAAAAGGCTCTCAATGGCTTCCAGGGAGTGACCAGCAGTTTCCTTGAAGAGCAGAAAGACGTGGATAAACATGGCAGTGTTGAAAACGCCGAAGATGATGTAAACTTGCCAGCGGATGTTGACGAAAGCAACCGGAGTAAAAAGTCCCAGCGCCGTATTGAAAGCCCAGTTCGCAGAAGTAGCCAGGGCCACACCTTTGCCGCGTAAACGCAATGGGAAAAGCTCCGGTGGGTAAGTCCATGACACGGGGCCCCAGGTCGGGGCGTACGAGGCCACGAAGAGGTATGTACAGGCAATGAGGCCCTTGGCAGCCGCGCCGGAAACACTCATAGAAGCCTCAGCGACGCCGTCAATTCCGCCAGGAACCACAGTACCATGGACAGCAAGAATACCGGCGTTGGCGAACATAAAAGTGCCCATGAGAGTTGCGCCGACAAGGAGCGTGGGGCGGCGGCCCCACTTATCCACCCAGATGAGGGCGGGGATGGTCATGACAACATTAATGATGTATTGGATTGAGGAAGCAAGGAGGTTGGCATTTCCCTTGTATCCAGCCATAGAAAAGATGTATGAGATGTAGTACACTGGATGTTGTGTTAGAATAGGCCAGCTGAATTGAGCGTGGAGAGTGGTGTGGGATATGGGATAAGGAATATGGGATATGGGATATGGGATTAGGTTGTGAAATTGGGATATGAGATGAGGACGTATGATCAGAACGTAGGTTTAGGATGTAGGGTTAGGATGTATGATAAGACATAAAATGACTTACTCATCACGTTCATCCCAGTGAGTTGGGCCCAGATTTGCATGAATATGGCAGTGGTGGTACGGAGGAGCATGTTTGGCTTGAACAAGTCGAGGTAGGTGACATCCGCGTGCTGGCGCTCAAACTCGCACATGTCCTTAATATCCTGCATTTCTGCGGCGACAAATGGATGGTTCGGGTCGCCTTGCCCGTGGACAAGCGTCAATACGGCATGGGCGTCTTCCCAGCGGTCCTTGCGAGCCAACCATCTAGGTGATTCTGGAAGAAGAATCATCATAAAGAATAGGAAAATGGCAGGAATCATCTGCAACGCCCACGGGACCCGAAACGACGCGGTGTTGTATTCGGTAGAATTTTGTTCGCCGATGAAAGAGCACCCATACGATATATAGTACTTTTGGCATGTTAGATGCAGCTTTTCTCGCGGTATAAGAGGCACTCACCATGATCAAAATACCCCACGTTATGGACCATTGTTGCATTCCTATAAAACGGCCTCTTTTCGATGGCGGAGAGATCTCTGCGATGTATACGGGCACTTGGGCGCTTTCGACGCCCACGGCGATGCCGTTGATAATCCTGCCAACGACGAGCATGCCAATGTTTTGACTGGCGCAACTCAAAATGGAGCCAATGATCCTAAAAGGCGTTAGTAAAATTTAATCCATTCCTTTCTTTTTACAAATATGCCGCTACATCAAAAGTAAGGCAGCACCCTACATTGTAGCAAGGTCATATCGCGCCGGCACAATCCCGCGAAATTTCATAGACTTACCAGACAATACATCCCGACATAATTGACCACTTCCTGCCGAGGCGGTCGGACAAGGGCCCGGAGCACAGCGCACCCAACCATGAGCCCGCAGCCATGGACGCCGTGATGCCGCCCTGGACGAGCGAACGCGGCCCACTGCAGTAGTCCGCATCCGAATAAGGAGGTCCATGAGGGCCTTGGTTGAAGTAGCACTTGTAGGAGTTTTCCGAAAGCTGGGCAGAGACAGATGAGATGTCGAACCCGAATAGCGCACCACCTACTACTGCGACGCCAGCAATAACGTATATGTTGCCGATAGGCATGTTGGAGGTGGCAAGTTGCTTTTAATGCGATATGATGTAAATGTTGCCAATGGGCATGTTGGAGTAGTGTGTCACCTGGAAGTTGTTTCCTGTTGCGATATCTGTTCATCATTGGGGGCGCACATTCTGGTCACTTATACACTCTCGTCGCCATCGTCAACCTCACCCGGCCGGTTGACTAAGCAGACCACCACCACTCCTTCCTCCCCAGTTCCGACCGCCCGTACACGTCCTCCCCACACATCACCCCACGGGCTCTCCAAGCGCTCCAACCTGGAGCAAGCGGAGAGAAGAACGCAGATCATCCCGTGGCCTCGGCTCGTGACAAAGGGCGGGAAACAGCAAGGCAACAAGGGAACCCCAAAGCCCGTGACATGTCTGGAGCAAACAAGGCGCCGAGTATTACGCCGCGAGAAAAACGGGGCCGGTCGGCATCAGGTTGCCGAGCGGCGGGTCGCGAGAGCCGCAACGAGATGACGACAGGCCATTTAAATTCTCCGGGCGGCTGCGGGAGTGGCTGCGGGTGTGGCGTTGCGGGTGTTGAGCCGGGCCGGGGGGAAGTCACGATGCGTGAGAGGCGCGCGACAAGCACCTGCTCCACAGACGGTCCGATGAGGAGCCGCAAATTCTCAAGGGATTGAATTGAAGGGAGTGCTGCGTGCAGTTTGGTGGAGTATTGTGTGGATAATTGACATGGATCATGCTGGAGCAGGAACATGAATTTCCCATCTTCGAAACTTGGAATTCGAGGTTGACGATATTTGTTCGGGTGCGATTAACATTACACGCTTCGTTGTCTCTAAGACGAACACTAGTCACGAATCGTCTCGGTTCAAACAACTTGAAAGACCATCATTGACCGTCCAAGCCCAAAGACAACATCAGATCAGAACTCACCCGGCCTTCCCGGTCGAGAATCCTTATCTGGGCCGTAACAGGAATATCACTTGTGGAGACCAGGTTGTCTCTTCTCTCTTTCAATCAGCTGCGAACCTCAATTGCATGACACTTTCAACTCGTCGTCAAGAATTCCCCAGGCAACGTTTAAGCTTTCTTCCATGGTTCATCTCGATCCTCATTGTAAGACATGCCATCGTGTATAATGCCTCCACAATGGTGTTTCCCACCGCCGTTGCACGCTCTGTCATGTCCGCAAGTGGATTACGGATCGCATTCAGGCTGTAAGGAAGAATCCGGCGAGGGATTTAGTCAACATGTTCCCGTGGCTAGGGAATCGAATCACAGCTTCACAACCGAGTCTCGCAACCAGGTTTTGTCTCATCGTGACCACCGTTCCGCCGCTCGTGACATGCGAAAGATCCACAAGGCAAATTAAATCGGGGAGAAAGATATTTTGCCTCCACAAGGAACCAACGGCTTGGTACGACTCCTAAATTGGAATCCCCGAACCACGGCATCAGGCCTTCGAGTCAATCTCACGGCCACAACCTGATCTCAAGTGTAACCAACCCCCGACCCAACTCCGTGGATCCAAGCAGTCGTCGCATTCGGCCCGGACTCCATCAGCGACCCTTACCCCGTGCTCCCAGATCCCCATCCGTGGACTTCTCCACGACTTTTGCCAAACCACGAGACGTGCGTTCCCCCGTCTTCATCGGCGACTACTCGGCGGAGAGTATGGGGAACTAGTCCCGGAAATAGGGAAATAAATCCGTGAGCCTCATATCATTGATGAGGCCTCGTGTTCCACCGCCTGTCCACCATGTATGACACGACATGGAAGGCTCGTCACAGGATGCCCAACCGTAATTGTGTTGACTGATGAAGGTGAGTATCCTACTCTCAAGACTCTCCGTGTCAAGGTCTCAAGCCGGTTTCCACTCCAAACTATTACGTTGTGCCGTCGGCGAACGTCCGTGACGAGCCAAGCCCGAGTACCCCTGTCCATGTCAAACAGAACCTTGGCGATCTTGATCAACCTTGGCGATGCTAAGGCGTGGGGCTCAGTCATAGCCTCACACCTACGCCCTAACATCCATGCCTTAGCCTAATGAATATCCTCAGTGCACAAAATCCTGCTTGACCCCAGTCCTGGTTCGCGGGGGAGACGAGAGCGAGGTGGACACAGTCGCGGCGTCACCAAGTTCCTTTTTCGGCCAAAGTGCAACGGGTGAGGTACAATTTGTCCATACATGGTGATGTAACGGAGGTAAATAGTTTCCTGGAATAGTGCGGCGTACGTAGCCCTAGGGCCAAAGAATGCCCTCTCCCCACGTCCCAGCAGCAGCACCACCACCACCAACAATTGCAGAAGTAACAGTAGCAGAAGCAGGAGCGCATCAACGCGTTCCTGGAGGAGCTTGGAGAGTTGCAGGGGGCAAGGAGAGCAAGGACAAGACACCCCCATGGGGGAGACGGCGTAGATACTCCCTGAGCGGTCTCTTGGGGAGGAGAGTGATGTATAAGCTGTCTGTACTGGGTACCTGTTGTAGGGTTCTCTACACGTTTGCCCGTATGGCGCAGTAGTTATTTTTTCTACACAGATGATAATGGCTTAAGGTTAGAAACAACTTGGGAGCCAATATGATGACGGTATGCCTCATGCAGCGTCGCTTTACTGTAACCGATTGTTCATGTGAAACGTCCTCCAGCCAACCAAATCTCATACGTGAAGTTAGAACGATTATCAGGGGTACAAACGTCCCAAACGGGAGGACCCAAGAGCCGTATGACAAAGTCTTATGGAGTTCTACTTCACCGATCAGTCTAGGGCAGTTTCAGAACGGTAGAGGCCGTTTGGTCTTCCCTTTGCGTCTTCCGGTGGGGCGCTAGGATGGCAACACAAGACAGCTATGTGCTGCCTCGTTAAGGGGGAGAGATGTGTTTGGGCATTCAATTCTGCGTCGGGAGTAACAGACGCTGTGGGGTCGTCTTCCGATGGACGAGCAACAAGAGAAAGAGAATGCTACCATTCTCAGGGCAGAAGAGGTGCTCTCGAGTGGCGCGGAGAAGAAACCCAAAGAGGCGAGACCGCGGAGGCAAGGGAGAGTGGGAGGACGCCACCACGTCCAAGGCTCGCGAAAGCAGCGGATTCGTCGCAATGCCTTTACCTCCGTAACAGCATTCTTTTCTAACTGGTGCCGCAGCTGGTGATTTCTCAGTCTCCGGCATGTTCGAACTCAGCTGTAGGGTAGGAGAAGTGGTTAGGCGACGTTGCCGAGGTCCAGGGTCAGCGACTACCAATATCTGGCCATTTCCACTGATCAACATCCGTTCGTGCCGGGCATGCAACGTCCCAGCACCAAAACAACGTTACAGTAGCAATTTCAGGAACAAGGAACAAAGTTCGGGATTGAAAGCTATCCGCCCAGTGCCGATCTACGAAAACACCCGTCTACTACAAACATGCTCATCAATCGTAACATTGTTTCCGCCCGAGCCCTGTCAGCTCCCATGCCTGCCATCTAGGTCTCGTTCACCGCTCACTTGTCGTACTGGCCACTTACACAAACCTGACCTCATCAAACAAGCCTGCTCGAACTTGTACCAAACTCGCCAGTTCAAACATAAAGGATTGCAGAATCATGACATTTGTGACAATGTGTGAGACGGAGACTGTTCCTGGCTCCTCGTCTTTTTTCTTGGTCTCTTCCTTGGTCTCTTCTTGGCCCTCTTCCTTGCTCTCGCTGTTTTCGGGCGTCTCCTCTTCAGCCACTGGAGCAACTGACTCGGTCTCGTTCTCTTCATCGGCATCCGCGTCCGCAGGCTCCGGCATAGGCTTCTTGTCGAACTTGAGAGGAATGGGATCAACCTTGGCGGCGGGAAGCCCAACTCGCTTAGATAGAATGGTCTGATCAATCGCCGCAAACGCCGCCATCTGGCTGGCGACGCCATGATCCCTAGCCCCGTGAGACCCTGCCTCCTCTCGAACTCGGCTCCGAGATTGGCTTCGGCCGGCACTGACTCCTCGCTCGCTGTGGATCTCCTTTGGCGGGGCCAGGCCAGGCTTGGAGCCTGGGGTCGCATTCCCGCTGCCGGAGCTTCTGTTCTGCTCCTTGCGTCCTCGAGGGGTTGCGGAACGACTTGGAGTTCCCAGTTCCGACAGAAGGCGATGAGCTAGGCCCTCCAATGCAGATGGTCGTGAAGGTGACCCGCTCCTCGAGACCTCATCGGTGCTTCTGCGATCCGGTGTTTCCTGTTGCGCAGGAGTCGCCTTTTGCGTGGGAGCTGCGCTGTTCAACATGGCATCGGCGGTCTGGAAAGCCTCGCGCCGTTGTTGCACCAAGTCGTCGAACCGCGGGATCGTCTTCTTGTACGATGCGACTTGCTCCTCCAGGTGCTTGAGAACATTAAGCACGCGAGGCACAGACGTCTGGGTCCACTGTGGTCGCTGTCGACACTTCTCCATCGCCTTGATTTGCTCCTGCTCTGCTGACTGGGGCATGTCCAGGTCGGTGTCGGCTTCCGTGGCTCCGTCTTCGCCCAGATCCTCTGTTGCCTCGTTTTCGTCTCCGTCGTATGTGTAAGAGCTGGGGCTTCGGGCCAGCCATCCCTCGATTTTCATGTAGCCGCAAATAGCCAGGTCCACCAAGGTCTCCGTCACGGACAGGTTGGTTTCCACTGGGTTGATGAAGAAGGTCTCGAGCAAATCCAACAACGCATTTAAGAGAGGATCATCGGGGCGGAGAGTGTGGTCTCCAACATCTCGAGGAGCCCCGGGCAGACTATCAGCAACAGCTGGAGTCCTCTGGTTGCCTGCGGACACCCTCGGTGCGACCAGCTTGATCGAGCACGGGTGACTCTCCAGTCGGGACATGGTATCTCGGAGAACGCCCTGGTAAACCTCGTCGAAGTTGTCCTGTCCGCCAATGGTTCCAGCTAGGGACATGATGTACTCGACCTCCTGCTCATGAGCGCCAACGGTCCGGCGGGGGTTGCTGATGGGCAGAATGTCGGTTCTAAGCAGAGTGATGATGGCATATCGATGGTGTCGTTTCAAAATAGCCGACACCAACTGAAGTGTGACATGAATGGTCTGCTGGTTTCGCGATCTCAAACAGGCGAGGATGAGGTCCACCAAGTTAAACAGCAAAGGCGTAACCGTAGTGTCAGACTTCTCTGCCATCATGGTGGCAAGATCCATCGACTTTCGCTTCCGGGCAAGGCTAACCGATGACCTTGAGCCAGCCCGATTCGAGGGAAGCGAGTCAGGTAATGCTAAGAGATAATGAAGGATGAGGTTGATCATGTCGGGGTGGTCTAGGGATTCAAGGATGCGGCGGAGATAGGTCAAAACAGCCACTGAAGATCCTCCATCGATATCAGAGGACTCGAGCAGGGACGGGTATCTGAGCATGTCAGTAAGAGTCAGTTGTGAGACAAACAGAAACCTACAATAATTGCTGCAGGAAAATGACTTGGAAGTGCTCCAGCAAGGTCGACTTGACCTCGACCGACCGACAGTGGTTCAAGACGTCCTGCCAGAACAGGAGATGCGATAAAAAGGTTTCGAGGTGAGACTGAAACTCTGGCGAGCAGGAGCTGATGACTTCATAGTTGGACGTTGGGTGTTCATAGTCGGAAAAGGCGAGAATGGGAGGCAGGTCGTGAGGTAGGTGATCAATGACCAGCTTGCGGCTCAGCTGACTGTACAAGGCGCCCAACCCCGTGGCCATCAGAGTCGACAGATCGCTCTCCACAATCCATTGTTCCAGCGGCCCCGAGCTTGAGGCCGCCTCGATGATATATAGTAGTCCCGTCCGCGCGAAGTCGCCCACCTTACCCTCATGGTGGATATAGTCCATCAGGATGTAGAAGAGGGGGAAATCGGCCCTCTGGGTGCGGCCGACGAAAGTGTCGCGGCTGTCTCGGTCCTTCTCGTCCCGGTGCGGACCGCCGCGCTGCGTCTTAAACCATGCGGGGAGGATCTCGGGGTCGAGGCGGATCTTGGTGGTGATGTTGAAGGCAAGTTCGACGACGCGGGACTCGGTGTCGAGGCCTAGGCGCACGCTGTTGACGCCGGTGATGCGCACGAGGAGGTTCGTCAGGCTGGCGGAGAAGGTCGAGTTTTCGACAAAGGCCTCCTCCTCGCTCTCGATGAGGGTCGCGAAGAACAGCACGGCTTCCTTGATGATCCACTCATTGTACGAGGTCGTGGCAATCTTGCCTATGGGGACGTAGATCTGCTTGATGGAGGCGTACTGGATGCACGGGTGCGGCAGCGGACGGCGGCTCTCGTCGCTGAGGATGTTGGTGAGCTCCTGCAGGCGGATCTCGAGGTTTTCGGCGGCGTCGCTGTCTCGGGACAGGTTTCCAGAGGTCCTCCATGTTGACTGCGGTGATGACGATGTCAGTCCAAGTGTCGCACAGCATGGTTACGGCTCGGCCCGACGGCACAACGGCACGGCACAGGGCGTCTGGGGAGGACTTCTCACGAGCAAGTGGCCATATTCCTTCTCGAAGCGATGCAGTCGTTTGGCAGGATCCTTTGCCTGGTCTTTGCGGGAGCTCCCGGAGGAGAGGGGGCTTAACAGGCGCGACCACTGCATCGCGCGGAGGCGTGGTTAGCTGATGGATCGAGGAACCAGATGAGGACTCGAGGTTCTCCCAACTCACAAAGTCCATGGCGCTGTTGGAGTCATCTCCGGGACGACGAGGGCGAGATACGGCGTGGTCTTTGTCGCATTACTCCGCGGGGAGTCGGGACGTGTTGGCGTTGCAGCGCAGTTGCAGGTGTAGTGCAGGGAGTTGTGGATATGATAAAGTGTTGGCGTCGTCGCGAGTTGTCCGTCCACGGGCCACTGGACAGCATGTTCCCTGTCGAGTCAAGCAATGCATTGCCCCACGCCACGCCATGGTGGCTCTAGTCAGGGACGAAAGTGGCTGCGTGGCTGAGGTGGCTGAGAAACTCCCGGGTAGCCGCCAAGCACTTAAGACACATTGACGGCAAGGAGCTACCTGCTCTTTGAGGGAACGGGTCATTGTATCTTGTATTCTATCAAATTCTACCCTTCTTATTGTATGTTTCCTTTTAGAGTTGTGCTACTACTTAATTCTAACAATCTTAACTCTTCAAAAGTGTGTAAGTGCATTGGTTTCACTTTTGTCCAAGCTGACTGCTGATAACCTGCGGTGTGGAATAAACTGCAAGACCTTTGCTAGTAAATCAAGGATGCTTTGGAATGCAGAAATTGCTTCTTGTATGAACTTATACTATGTAAGTATGCTTGAATTTTTTGCATTGACCGAGTGCATGCAGCGCTATAGGATCCAGGTTTCATGTGTCGCTCACTCTATAACAAATGCCGACAACAGGGACGTATGGTATGGGTGAAGGCAACCTACTACACCGTTTCGGCTGTTTGATCAAAATAGTATCGTTGCAACCCGTCATGCTACTACCCTACATTCTAGGTAATCTTTGAACTACTTCTTCAGTAATTATGATTTTGTCTTCTCGCCAGTTGAGAAGAAGTCTCATCACTGCCTCGCGGTGATATCAATTCCTAGCAGCCGCCTGAGCCGCCCCCTTAATAATTGCGATCTCGTTTCTTCGCCCCTTCCCATTTTAGTGACAAGGAATGTGCAATTTTGGGGTCATCCGCCGGTTCATGTAGGTAACTCCGCTCTGTATTCTGTCGTAATTGGTCGTACAATTCGGGCCTGGTATACCTGCATATGCCGGAATCTCCATCATCCCAACCACCATCAGAACGACGACACCATCTCGAACCTGAGGCCCCCAATGAACGCAGGCCACAAAGACAGGCAAAGTGCAGTGCCATTACGAATCGAAAGAACAAATGTTCCGCCGTGAGAAACACAAATAACGGGCGGGGGAGAACTGAATGTTCGCAGATTTGTTAAAATGTCAGGCCGTTCTTCAAAAGAATTGTTTCTCAATTGAAGCTCTACTCTCTCCGTCGAATCTATCTGTGTCCTATTCTTTTCTCTAGCCTCCATCGCTTCCACTAGCCACAAGTTCAAAATCATCATGAGCCCCGGCTTATTCTCATGGCTACCGGGCAAGAAGAAGGCGACGAAGAAGGCTTTCAAGGCTATCACCAAGGTCAGTGCCAAAGCAGCACCGGCGGTGAAGATTGTTCAAGGAGTACATGGAATATCAAAAGTGGGCAATATGGTCCACAATGTGAATGAGGCGACTCACAATTTCAACGACTTCATGTCCAAAGCGACAGACCAATTCATCCCCGAAATGCGGGTGATGGGCCAGTCCCTGTGCGACAGCGCCAAAATCTTCACATATTTTAGTGTCGCTGCAACAACAATTGGGATCGGCGCCAATCTGGTGTTGACCTACCAGGGAAACCAGGTCCTACAGCTAATCGCCGAGAGACTCAAGGATATCTCGATCGCCCTAACCGCCAAGATGGTCCTCACTGCGCAGAAGGACTTCCCGCAATATGTGCATGACATGATCGGAGAGCGGCTGGGTGAAACCTCTGATGACCCAGACCGCGAGCACTGGTTCTTTGTCTACCACCCGGATAACGACTGGTATCCCAAGTTCTACCACCTTGTTGTTCAGGAACCTCTCGGAGATAGATTTTGCGGCTACACCAACCAGATCGACACTGTCTTTCTTTTCATGCTGGCGGCGCGACGACGTATTCAGGAGGAGGAGTATCGGGCCAAAATGGGGCGGCGGCCGATTCGCCCAGTCAAACTACATCTTCTCATCCCAGCGTACCAGCCTATCCTCATTGCTGAGGCGCTGAAGATCCCGGAAGAAATTGGCGATTTTATCATGGAGGGTCGAATCAATAGCACTGTAGAGCTGGTCTGGTTGAACTTTGGGGAGGAACAAGGGCATTATGTCACGGGAATTGGCCGATGGGTTCCTCCGACTATTGGATGGTGGGACTGGTGTCAGTCAAAATTGGGCATGGGAAACGAGTCGCCTGTGTTGGGAGAGGCCAGAGCCTTGGGGACTAGACAGCAACTGCCGGAAGATGGCCGCGAGCAGGGGGTTGAGGGCAACCTTGGCGGCGATTCGAACGATGACGATGATTCACCAATGGCTGGTCAGTACGGATCTGACGACGAGAGGCATCGTCATGATGCCACGCCGTTGCACCAGCGTCGCCGACGGCACCATGGAAGACATCGCCATCGGAGTCCTGACGAAGATAGGACACATCGCCGCAGAAGTGAACCTTCTGACTCTCAGCGACGGAATCGGGGCGAGGACAGGGCAAGTCGGCGAGGAAGTGAGTCAACTCTGGCCGATTCCTCTCATGGTTAATGGCATAGACGACAAAGTCAGGCCTCATGAGAGAAACAAGGTTGCTAGAACTAGAGCAACGACGAGGGTGGCGATGGAATGAGAATGGGAATATGAAAGGGAGACCAGATCGGGACAAGTTGTTTATCCTTATTTGTTGATGCCTCTTCCAGCTGAATACACTCCTTCGACTGTCTTTATGAAGCAGTGCACCTTGAAGACAAGCACATATAGCTACTACTTTTGTGATTACCTAGCTAATAGCTAATTAGTGGTTATTCTGAAGTATAACATAAATGCCGGGTCAATCTCAGCCGCCACCGCTCATACCGTCACCAACTTGAAGACCAAGACCGTCAACATTACGATGATCTTAATTTTCAAGATAATAATCGAGAGATCAAGAGGTTGAAGGATGTGAGAATTGTGTGCCAGTAACTATAAAACACGGATATTGTTGACATAGCATATAGCAATTGTACACAAACTCGATGGCCTCGTGGCTACCGTGGCCGTCGACAATGAGGAGCCATTTCTAGGACTTTGATGGCTTTGTCTGTGAGATGAACAGTTTAAGGAGCCATTCTACGGCGATATCATTCGAGGTCCAACCCCTCTTAGATGCCGTAAACGTCTATCTCTCAAAACTTTAAGATTCTTTGGAAATCATTGATGTTGGACTGCTAAGCCCTCGAAAATGACGAGTAGAAGAAGCGATACTTCAGTAGTTGAGAGACACTTGAGAATTGAGATCTAGATACGTGATCCAGGAGACTTTATGGGCACATAATTATCGTCTGCATATCTGGAGATCAATGATAGAATCCTGAGAGAGGTATGTAAATGCTGCAAGGCCTACGTCTGACTCAACATTTGAACTTAAAACGTCGGGGTTTGGGGCCGGTACCTTGATCCACGAACTTGCGAAAGCCTCCGCTGCAATTGGGCGCCGGTGCTGAGAAGCATAGTTGCAGAAGTGATGAAGTTTGCACATTTGGCGCTCAGAAAATGGGCGGCGGGAAACACGCGCTAAGGACAACAAAACGATACAGTCTATCGGCTGGTGGGAACGACAATCGTCCAGCGACAATACGAATAAGAATGGCGCCAACGAACCACACGTCGGTTCCGAAGGAATAGGTATTGCTTCCTATGAGGCTCATTTCCGATAGTGCAAAGATCCGTTCAATCTCTGATGCGCGATACACTTCTATGCCGGTTTTCGGATTGGCTTGCTGCAACTGAAGTCGGAGAGCTTAACCCACCAGTTGGTGCCTTTGTTCTGCATGAGGATATTGTAAACAGACACGGTCTCCCATTAGATAGGAATGACCTTGAGAGGGAGGGACGTTAAATAGCTTCATATCACGATGATCATTAGTTGTGCTGATGCATGAATGCAACGCCCTGCAGGATTCGATACTGATTGTCTTGGCTTCGCTTCGGGAAGACGATTATCATGGCCATGGAGGTTGGGCTCCAAACCACCTAGGTGAAGAAACTGGTCAACATAAGTGACTAACGGTATCGCCTTACCTGCTTGTGGGAGAATTTGACGATGGCCACGAGCTCTCGAGACAAGGCATCGGTCTCACCCGCAGAAGCCTAGGACTCTCTGGGTTCTCTTTACGGCTTGGAGCTTGCTAGTGCGGGGGTTCTATCGAGCTGCTAGTCGCAAAGGAAGTCGAGTATGTTCTGAACTAGATTGTATATATCATTTCACAATTTATCCAGAGTTTTTGATTGAGAGAGCGTGAGTGTGAATGTGGTGGAACGGTCTCGTTTGGTGAGAGGTTTAAGAAGAAGGCTGGCCTCGAGATATTCGAGGGGCGAAAGATATGGACAAGGACCAAAGCAGAAAAGAGGTATAGGAAACCAATTAAAAATTGACCACGCCTTTTGTTCGTACACAAGAGTGTCCGATCGGAGAAAATCCTCTTGTTCAAGGGACGTTACCAACATCGACGCTGACTGCATACCTGGCCGGCTTCGACAACTTCCGCAAGGACGAGAGCCGGACGTACCGACAGACACTACACGAGTGGAAAAGAGCCTGAAATTGCACCATTCGGGGCAGGGGAATTCGTTGAGGGAGGACTTACGTGATGTAGCACGACATCTACAGCCTTGGATTGTGCCTACTGGAGATTGGAGGGCTAGTTTGTTGTCTACGACGACGAGTGCTAGGGCATGCCTGGATTTTGATAATCTCGACTTTAGCGATGAGCGAGAGTTTATGGATAGCGACGGTATACAAGTTGGCGTGAGATGTAAGGTATAGCAACCCCTTTGCTTGCTTTCAACAGCTCAAACTGCTGACTGTCTCCAGATTCTTTCCTGACTGAATGAAATGTCAATTTAGCAAAAGCCCGCCCAAAATGAACGTTCTTCTCTCACTAGCTCCATTCCTGCGCGGAAGTCCCTTCTCGTTCAACAGCCTTGCTGATCTCAGGATGGTACCGAAGAAGCATTTTCTGGGTAGTCATGTTGCCACTTTGGGCCATGTTCGCCTCGCTCTCCACCCTCAGCAACTTCCTCTCCAGCATCTTAAACTTGTTCAAGACTCCTTCGATACTATACTCCAGAGCGCCTACTCTGATGAGTAACTCCCGCCGCTCCCGTTTCGCGTACTTGTCCGTCCCGCGTACTTGTCCGTCCCGCGTTCCAGCTCCATCAGTGTCTTCTCGATTTTGAGCTTCCACCTGGCTACCTCTCTGGTGCCCTCGTTGATCTTCTTGTCCAGCAGCTCCCGGATGCGCCGGTGGAAGGCGAGATAGCGGTAGTCGAGCTTCTCCACCCGGAGGTAGTAGTCGCGATCTTGTGGGTTCAGCGTCAGTGAATGTCTTCAAAAGAAAGAAGGGTGATGGAGAGAAGTACAGGGAGACGACCGTGCTTGCAAGGGTGTCGTCGCCTGTCTCTTGGGAGACTTGGTTGTTGCGAAGTGGCATCCTCATTAACGTCGTGAGGCTTCCCTGGCTCTTAGCGGGGGGAGCCATATGCCTCGGTGTCGCCGTGGAAGCAGGAGCATCATCGGAAACCGGAGGATTCTGATCATCGAAGTCGATGCATGCACCATGAAGAGCGTTTTGAAGACGACGGGCCTTCTTACGTCGGCGAGAGTTGACTCTGCATTGAGGCATGGCGGGCGAGTGTTGTGTAGAGTGGTAAGTTGGGTAGATGAGAAAAAGTCAACATCAAAGATACCATCACAAGAAATCATAAACAAGCAGCGTCTCTTTTGCCTCGCAGACGTTCCTTCTGGATCCAGTCTCCTCTTTCGCCGGGAGACTTTTTTCAACCTGTAATAAAGCAGTGTTTGGTGGGTGTTTGTCGTACTGGCGGCGTTGCAGTCCCTTCCATCTCATCCTCACTTCACCTTCTTTCGTCTGCATAAACAGCCAATGAACCACCGTTTGCCTCGCGCCAAAACATGACTGGAGACCCACTGTCTATAGGACTTCTGCCCGTTGAACGGATGAAGACAATAGAAACGCACCACAAGTGTTGCAGTGAATCATTGCCGACCGAAATCTACCAGCTGTCACCAGTTCTGGCCGCCTATATAAATCCCGTGTCCTTCCCTCTCAGGTCTCTTTTCTTTCTTTCTTCATTACCACACGCACCCAACTTCTAGGGTCTCGCGAAGACTTCTCTTTTTCTTCCACTTCTTTCCCTGTACACACTCACTCTTCCCTTCTCTTTTCTTCTTCCCCCAAACCTTTCCTTGCCTTGCAGATCATTTCCCTCATCACATCATCTGGAATCAACTCGCTTGAGTTTCTTGTTGTCCACTCCAACTTCACCTTCGTCTTCGTCGTTTTACCCCTCTTCCTTCGTCTTCTTTGCCCAGAATGACCACCCAGCTGCAGGACATTGACATGAACAGTTATTCACCACACAAGGTATGTCTGCATTTCTTTTCTCATCCACCTCGACTGCACTCCCCGTCAGGGACTACTTCTTCCCCGTTGTGAGACCGAAGCATAAAGCTGCCTTTGCATGGCGACTGGGTTTCAGCGTCTGGTTTCAGACGCTGGTTCCTAGATGCAAGGTCCTGAGCTGTCCTTTTAGGTGTTCCCGAACATCTCCAAGCTTAGCTTGGCTTTGCAGTTCAGGTCGCTTCAAAGGTTCTTGGAGCCAGCCTCAAGACACCTCCTTCGGCGGCACGTAAATCGGGCTGGCTCGGCTTCACCGTGGTCGCCGTCGAACGGAGTCGTGTCTTCCAGGCTTTGCTCTGGCCCCTTTGACTCCAAGGGCCTGCGGGCTCATGTCAGTTTACCCGAGACGTACAGCCCATACTAGCCTCGATGCGCCTTGGCTCTTTGAGGTCCGTTCTGAACGACCGCGTGGGGACTGTCCAGATGTCACTTGGTGTGTTCTGGGACTGGCAATCGGGGTTCAGAAGTTGGTTCCGGGAGGATCATAGTGCAGCTCGAGTGTCAGACATACTCAGCTAGGATTCCCTTGGCTGAGAGGATGTAAAAAATTAGGCAACCTCTCCTCCTGAGCTTGGCATTACCGAAGAGACGGAACTCATCGCGGACCCAATTGAAAGAAACGTCTGAAACGTTTGCCAAGCACGCCGAGCTCATCGCGGACAACGACAACATGATCAACTACTGTGGCAACACCCTCTTCCATCTCGAAGAGGAGCTCAAGTATCACGAAAAGACGCTGGAACAGTTCAAAGAGGAGTGGCAGAAGAAGTTCAAGGACCTTCAAACCTGGAGCTTCGAGGTCACTGGCTGGGTCATAGAAGCCAAGCAGGAAATCCAAGCTGCAAGCACCGACAATCTCGCCAAGTCCGGAGATTTCGAAAAGAAACTGTGTCGGCTCCAAAACGTAGTCGAAGGTTTGGTCAACGCAAACAAGCAGCGCAACTTGCTCGGAACTTGTACTCCAGAAACCCCCGGATGCGACGCCCAAGTTGCTGAGGAGATGGCAATGCTTGAGTGGAAGAAGAGAGTGATCTGCCTGGAGGAGATCGTTAACCGACTTATGGTGGACGACACCACCAAAGGGGTGGACGACATGGCCCTTTAACCGAGATGGGAATGACGTGAAGTGACTTGTGTTAAATAGTGACGAGACCATACGTACCTGTACTTGATGGATGACAACTTAGGGCTTTAGAGTAGTACATCTTACCGTTCTCACTCGAGCTGCACCGTGTGAACCACCCCCAATAATCATACTTACCTAAACACACCTCCATATTACTGGTTAGGTATTGCATAATCCTTCAATGACATCAGATCTCACCTTGCAGACACATCACATGAACTCTCCTGGACGTCTAGATAACAAAGGCACTGCTTTTATTCTTCTGCACGCGCTATCCAATAGCCTATCAACTTAAACAAAAAACTCGCTGTCTTCGGCGCTGTCACATGGTCTGGCATTGCCAACACCACCTTCACCTCGGACTCGTCGGATCGCCGCTGCTGCCGCTTCCACTGCCACTGCTTCCGCCGCTGTCGTACCTTCTGTTGTAATTCTCCCAGATGTACCTCATGCTGTGAGGGTCCGGTGGGGAACTGAGCTCCTCACCGCTCGACTGGGTGAAACCGCTGACAGTGCTAAGCATACTAGAGCTTCGGCCTCTGGATCGGGTCACTCGCGGCTCGAACTGATGCGCGGTCGTTGCGGGCTGCTGCCACATCGACATGGACGGGAGGGTTGGCGCGGACACGGAGGGGAGCATGTCCCCGGAGTGCTGCCACATGCCGGACGAGTAATGCGAAAGGTTCGTAGAGACGGGATTCCAGGGTCCTGACGTGGTTGGCTGAAACGGCGGTCCTAGCTGCGGTGGGTGACTGGACTCAGGCTGAGCTGCCATCTCAAAGGGCATTCCATTGGCCGAGTTCATGTAGTCGTGGAAGCTCTGGAGCTGCATCTGCGCATTCCTAATGTGCTCGCTACGGGCTGCGTTGGTGGCCCTAACCTGAGCTAGACGCTCATTGTAATTACCCTCGATGCCCGCGACGTGATCCTGCCATACAGCGCGCTCCTGGTTCCGTCGCTCCGCCTCGTCCAGACCTCGGGTGTTAGCGTCGGTGATGTTGGCGAGCTCGTTCTCGACTTTGGCAATTCGAGTGGCAATCTTGTTCCGGCGGGTGTTTAGGTTCGACTTCTCCACCTCCTTGACCTTGACTTCCTTCTCGAGCCCGGACTTGTGTTCCTTGAATGACTTTTGCGCGGCATCAAAGACCTTCTTCTCAGACGAGCACATCTTCTCGACCCTCTTCTTACGATCGGCGAGTTCCGGAGAGCTGTCAAAGTTCTTGAGCTGCTCTGCAACCTGTCTCGTCTCTCGATCGGATTGAGCCTTCTGGGTCTCCTGCTGACGGATCTTCTGCTTGTATTTCTCGTCGTGGTTTCCCGCAGAAGCGAGCTGGTTGTCGGTGAGCTCGTTGTCCTTCTTGAGAGCGTTGGTCCTGGTCTTCCATTCCTTGCGCAAAGTCTTGAGCCGACTCTTTTCATCGGCCAACCTAGCCTCAGCGGCGGCAATTGACGTCTTAAGCGTAGTAGCGGGGGAGTCGGGTCGGAGGGAGCGCTGGCCGTTGGGAAGCGCAGTCGAGGAGCCGTCGGTTTCTCGTAGAGTTTCCTGGATCGTTCGAATGCTGGTGGAGAAGAGGACCTCGTCTGTCCGGGTGTCTACAAACTCGCAAACATACTTCGATGCCGGCCGGAGACCGTAGATGTCACCTGTCCAGCGGGCTCCTTGCTCAGAGTCCTCGGCAGAATCATTGACGGGAAAGATGCGGGTGGGTTGCCAAAATGCGTTGTTCACCCTGACGTAGAACGGTTTGGATGTGTCGATACCTGAAGGTCGGGGGGCATGGCTGTTGGGTTGCTGTAACTGCGAAGAGTCGTCGTCGCTTTCCATAAAATGACTTGTGCTAAAGCATACTTCGTCACTACCAATGTAAGATATCCAAATTTGACTGGGTTGATTGTTGAATGGGGCGTTGCCAAGGTTATGAATGTCGGTTGCGTTGGATCCTGCTGACTCGGACGCAGCATGGGATAGCTCGTATTCCTTTACCATGACAATCTTCGTGCTTGCGAGGGCTGCCCACAGCGGTTGCTGTAGGCGAACCTGGGTGCTTTGTTTTCTTCTTTTCTTGCTTGTCGATGGACCGGGTGCCGGCTGAAAGCTCACTTCGGTGTCGGGCGTAGCAAACCCGGCATCGTTGGTCGTATCGCCAGACACGCTTGGGGGCTTTCCCGCCTCGGGATCGCTTACCCCGGTGGAGGTGTTGGCCTTCTCGCGCCGTAGGTACCACTCCCGAATGTAGCGCACGATGCCCTGGGTCAAGATATGGATTGCCAGGACGCTTTTGACCCAACCATACGCACTCCTCTTATCGTATGTGGCGGTGGTCGGCTGGAGAGGGCTATTCAAGACCGAAGGGAGTCGCCAATGCTCCGGGATATGGCGAACCACACGACCCCAATGAGCCCTAGTTCCAAGAAGAAAATGATGACCAACAACCCACATAAAACATGTAGTGAGACCCCGCGAGGTGCCGTCCCTGGTGCTCGTGCCTCCTCCCAAGGTGATAGCAATGACTGGTTTGGCAAAGTCGAGGATGGCATCCTGGATTGGACCCCACAGAAACAGCCATATCAGGAGGAAGAAGAAGTCCATGCACAAGATGGTCACGAGGGAGGGCATGGTGGAGTTTCCGTCAAAGATCTCGGCGAGGTTGATGTTCATGCCCGAGCTGGTGGTGACCGGGGGAACGAAGGTGAGGAAGGTGAAGACCGTGTAGATGGCGGAGAGTGAGAGCGGCGGGACGTGCATAAGGATGATGAGGATGGCGAGAGTATCCTGCATAGGTAGTGATTTGAGCACGGTGGTGGCAAGGTCGAACGGGCCGGAGTCGCGGTGGACATCGGAGTTCTTCAAAGCATTGACGTCGATTTGGCGATGGCCGACATCGACGGTGCCATTGGCGCCCATGTTGGAATTGCACGACTCGGAAGAGGTCTCGGAGGTGAGGGAGGAACGGCGCAGGGAGTCATCGTTGTGGCGGGAATCGGCAGAAGAGTTGTCGAGGGAATGCTTGGAGCCATTCGCGGTGCCGTTGGCTGGCATCGACGACCCTGCAGCGCCGGCGACGCCGTCGGACCGGCGGGCAGGGCCGTCGAACTGGGCCGAGCCTTTCTTGTCGGAGGATCGCCTGGCCGGGCCTACAAGCCCATTCTCGTGGCGGGTGTCACGGTGACTGGCGGCGCCTTGCTGTCGCTTGCCCGAGCTCGAAGCGCGAGGCATGCGCGACGTCTTCTGGCCTCTCCCACAGTCTGACGGACCCAGGAACCGCGAGAGGGTAGGGCCGGCAACCGGGGCGAGTCTCTCGAGGAGGGACAGGATGAAGAGGCGGCGGGCGGGGGCGCTGGAGAGGAGTGTCGCTTAGGAAGACTCGATGCGAGGACAGGAGCGTTTAGGAGGCGGCAGAGAGGCGGGGCGGATCGTCGCGACGGTGGCTTTGGAGGATGACATGTGCATTCGACGGCGAGGGTTCCCGTGGATGCCGTGGGAAGGGGTCGACGGGCTCGAGGGCGGGATCGCGGGGGAAGAAAACGATAGCGAATGTCTCGAAGGGCCTAAGTGAGTACGGCTGCGCGGTTGTGAGACGGCATGGGTTGTGGTTGTGGATGTGGATGTGGATATGTGTGTGGTTGGTGGAGGTGGGAGATTTTTGGACGTGACGGCCGGTCGATGGATGGTAGAAGTAAAAGGAATGAATGGACTGAATGCAAATGGATGGACGGGAACGGGAATAGCGAGGGAGGAGGACGGCGGGGTGTGGAATCCGCACTGTGCGCTAGGATGGCTTCGGGACCTTCTGGCGTGGTGCGCTGCAGCCACTGAAGGGTAGTGGGCGTAGGGGGGAGGGGGGGCTCTCGTTTGGGG
>JABSTB010000072.1:0-28430 GCA_013756995.1 Neonectria neomacrospora
TCCCTCCCCTGCGCTCTCCACCCCTCGTCCCTGTCGTGTTTCCATGCCTGCCACCTCCCCATTCGCCCTCATTCCTTCTTTTTGGCCCTGTCGCTGTCCCTTCTTTTCTCCAGCCCTTTCCCTTCCTTTCCTCTCGTTCCTCTCCACACCGACCTCACCTCCTCCGACAAGTTTCCAAGGCGTCGTCGTCCGCCCTCCTTCGATTCCCGACAACGCCCCGCGCGTTCAAGCCGATCCTCGAGAGCCGTCTCCGTGTTCCCTTGGTTGATGTCTGGCCGACTGTAGGACCTCTGGAGGTCTCGCGGATAGCAAATGCCGGCATACGAATGATTTCGACGCCCCCGCGATCCGATCCCATCAGATAACGACCGACAAAGAACCTGTCACGGACAGTTCTCTTTTGACGACCTTGCGTCTGCTTTGGAACACCATTTGACGATTTTTCGTCAAGTCACTCCTTTATCGTGTTTCAAAAACCGCATATACATACGCTCTACGCACACTATATGTGAGTATTACCTGCTACATGTTCAATCCGACGTGGTCTCTTTTCGCGGTGAACGAAGTCCCGGGAAGCGTATGGTGGTTTATGTTATTCGCCATCCCAGCTATTTCACTGCGCGGGGGACTGTTATAACTTGCTAAGGGTTCTCGACTGACAATGACTTGTAGATCACACTCGTTGACATTTATTGTCAAGTACATTCGCTACATTTGCTCCTGACAGTAGGTTCCTGACGGCTTTCCTGGTTTCTTCTAGCCCACTGACAGAGTGAAGCATACTCTACGTCTATCCGACGGCTATCGTTACATCCTTACCACCGTATATAAAATCAAAAAGAAAGACAGGAAAAATGCATCCCAAATCCTGGGCTCTGGCAGTTGCCTTGGCCTTTGCAACGACATCAGTTGCGGAGGGCAACCACAACCGCATTTACTTTCCCCGTCAAATCAAGCGAGAGATCACCAATTCGACTATCACCTCATCCGAGAGCTTGCCTGCCTCCGAGTCCACAGTCTCCACCGATGGCTCTTCCACCACGAAGCGACAAAGCATGAGCGACGCCATTTCGAAATTTTTGAGTGAAAAACCCGAATCCGATTCCGATTCCATCGGAGCCACTGGCAGTGTTCCCAAGATCATTCTCCAGCCCACCTCTAGCGAGTCTGAGGACGCATCCACGTCGACCGAACGCGCCAGTGCATCCGAGACCGACACGGGCATTCTCCTTGCTCCCACAGGCATTGTCACGGTCAGCGACACTACTACTGAAGATGGTACCACCAAGACCCGAACGTCGGGCTCTGCTGAGACGACATCGGATTCCAAGGATAAGTCTTCGGACCACACCAGCACGGATAAGACGGCGTCCAGCACCGACAGTTCTGATAATGCTACGACGCAAGACCCTACCTCCGAGGCGGGAACCAAGACCTCCGACGCCGAATCACTAACTGAGGAGCCTGCCAAGACTACCTCCGACGGGACCAAGGCCTCTAAGACCAAGAGCGAGGAGCCTGCCACGACAACCTCGGATGATACCAAGGCTTCCGACACTAAGAGTGAAGAACCCGTCAAGACGACTTCCAAGGAGTCTAAGCCTACTGAGACTCAAAGCGAGGAGCCGGCTGCCACAACATCTGAAGAGTCCAAGGCTTCCAAGACTAAGAGTGAAGAACTAGCCAAGACGACTTCTAAGGAATCTAAGGCTACCGAGACTCAAAGCGAGGAACCCGTTGCCACGACCTCCGAAGAGTCCAAGGCTTCCGAGACTAAGAGTGAAGAACCCGCCAAGACCACCTCCGACGAGACCAAGGCCTCCGAGACGCAGAGCGAGGAGCCCGTTAAGACGTCGGATGACACCAAGGCCACCGCAACCAAGAGCGAGGAGCCCGCCGCGACGACCTCGGACGAATCTAAGGCCTCCAAGACCCAGAGCGAGGAACCTGCCAAGGCAACCTCTGATGAGTCAAAGGCCACTGAGACTAGAAGCGAGGAGCCCGCCGCAACCACCTCTGGCTTGTTGGACCCAGTTGAGAGCCTCGTTAGCTCTGTTCTGAGCTCTGTCTTGCCTGACCCGACCGAGACCAGTGATCCTTCGAAGACTCAGAGCACCACTCCCGATGAGACTCAAAGCACGACCCCTGACGAGACAAAGAGCACCACTCCCGACGAGACTGAGACCGGCCTCCTCCCATCGTTGACCCTCACTCCTTCGATCTCTCTTTCGGTCTCTCTTCCCATTGATGTCACTACGTCGGCCCTCGTTGAAGACCCTACTGCCACCACTGACTCGAACGCGACTGATGTCACGGAGACGTCCAACCCGACTGCCACTACCGGTCCTGCGGTTACGGAGACGCCCAACCCGACCGATACAACTGGTCCTGTGGTGACGGAGACGTCCAACCCGACTGACACTACCGGTCCTGTGGTTACGGAGACCAGCAACCCGACCGATACTACCGGTTCTGCCGTTACGGAGACGCCCAACCCCACTGACACTACTGGCCCTGCGGTTACGGAGACGAGCAACCCGACCGATACCACTGGTCCTGCTGCTACCGAGACTTCGAACCCCACCGAGACTACCGGCGCTGCTGCTACCGAGACTTCGAACCCTACCGATACCACTGGCCCTGCCGCAACGGAGACGACAAACCCGACCGATACTACTGCCCCTGAATCCACAGGGACTGCTGGTACTGCCGTGACCACCAGCGCGC
Organism: Neonectria neomacrospora; assembly: GCA_013756995.1. NCBI lineage: Eukaryota > Fungi > Ascomycota > Sordariomycetes > Hypocreales > Nectriaceae > Neonectria > Neonectria neomacrospora. The sequence goes on from JABSTB010000072.1 coordinate 2,728, forward strand.
CGGATGCTACGACGGGCTCAGATGCTGTTACTGACCCGACTGCGACTGGTACTGGCCAGTCCACTGCCGCGTCTGGCATCAACTCGACGGCCGTCGAAGACCCCACTGCTTCGGATACCGCTTCTCAGGCCACCGACCTCCCTGCGACTGAGACGACGGATGACTCCTCGAAGGCTACCGAGACTGCTCCCACGACTGGTAGCGAGGACACAACTGCAGCTGAGCAGCCAACTGCCACCTCCGTGGCTGTTCCCTCCAAGCCCGCTACGGAGTCTGTTTCTGAGCCTCCTGTCCAGACCTCAGTCGTCCCGTCGGCAGCAGACCCGGTAACCAGCATTCGACCTACTGCCACGCTTAGCAACACCGAGGGCTGGCTTCCTACCACCATTGTCTTCGAGCCTACCAACACCAAGTCAATGGAAACCTCGACTGCTACCGGAACTGGCCTGCCCGAGAACATCCCCAAGGTCATCCTCCCTGATGATCCTGACCAGCCTATCCCCGATGGCACCACGCTCATCCAGATTGGATTCCTGTTTCCTCTCAACTACGTCTTCGTGGCCAAGAACACAGTCGCTGCTGCTCAAGTTTTCAAGTACCTCCCTGACGCATTGGCCGATGGCGGTGGCTTTTCGACTGACCGCATCCTGGTTAAGAAGATTGTGCCATATGACACCCGGTCTAAGTGGGGATACATCACAGCTATTGCTGAGGTGTACTACCCCGAGAACATGGTCGACAATCTTCAGATGGATCTCACGACTCCTAACTCGCTTCTGTACAACAACGATCAAGAGATTGTGCGGAACCTGACTTCGGTCATCAACACTAAGATTGACCTCTTCGGCAACGTTGGTGGGGACTCCACTGGCAGTGGCAGCAACTCGGACAGCACCGACAGCACCCAGAATGATGGCTTCAGCAACGACGGCACGGGTAACCAGTCTTCCAAGGACAAGGCTACCACTGCCGGCATTGCGATGGGTGTCTTCGGCATCAGCGTCATGTACGGTGCTGCCATGTTCCTCGTGGCCCGCCGGTACAAGCGCAAGAAGCAGCAGGGCCATCGCCGTGCCAGCTCCATTGGCAGCAGCCAACGCTCGTCTGAAATGGGATACGCCGGCAACGGCAGTCCTGCTATGATGGGTGGCGCACTCCTCAGCCGGGACTTCTCGTCTTACGGAGGTATTGCTGCTGACAACGCAGCAGGTCGCTATGGTCGTGACAGCCACGGCAGCGGCCGCAGCGGCATGGGAAATTCTGCGAGGACGGCGTACATCTCGCCTCCTGTTGCCGCCGAGAACTCTTTGGGCTGGAACTGATGACATGAAGCCCATTTGCCTCGTCAGTTGCACATCACACCTCTACTATTACTGCGCCCTGTTCCCTTTTTTTTACACTTCGATACCCTTCTTCGGTGGACAGCTCCAACTACTCCACCCGGTGCTCGTCTTTCGAGGGAGCATCGCCTCGCCAAACACAACGGGGCTCCGCCGATAGACCGCGACCATGAGCCCTCGACGCGAAATGTTTCCTTTTAGCTGTTTTTTCCGCCCTTGCCACCAAAAGTGCGGGAATCGCATTCCCGGTATAGACTTGCGGGTCGGTTGCTCCGACCAAACATCATTACCTCCCCATGCCTGGCGCCACTCAAAGGGGTAGAGCCCCCTCATTTATTATTCTTATGGCTCCATCCTGGCGACCTGGGCATATTTTTTAATGCTTTTTGGTTCACTTATTTTTTTCTTCTTCTTTCGAGAACTCTGTGGTTGATACGGGAGAGGTGGGATGGTCTGGTGACAAGGCGTAAGGAGCGCGTTCTTGGGAAACCAAGAGGCGGCGATCAATGCTTTGGCTAGATGGAGGGAATGAACAGATCCAGAGAGGAGAGACAACGTGGGCGAGCAAGTCCGGCAGGCATGTTGAATTGTACATTAGAGAGGGTCATTTGTATGGCGTCTCGGGTTGACATGTGTGGCCTGTTCGTGGCATGTTTGTACGTTTACGTGAAGGAGACGGGGCTAGACTAGCCCGCGTGGGAAGATGTATGGTTGTGGCGGTGGTTGTGGTTGTGCAGTTGTTGAAGTGCAGTCCAGCACATGCAACGAATACGTTAAAAGACATAAAAAAAGAGACAATGGACTGATCAGACTCCCTAGACTAAGATGACCGATGCTGTACTGCAGTGTATGAGATGAGTTGATTCAGGCAGTGATGAGTCTGGGTTAACTAGATTAACTACTCCTATTGGTAGACTTCCCGATCAAGCGATGGATGGGTGAGAGGAACATGGTGGTAGGGCTGATGGATGTGCTGCACAACGACTGGTGTAATAGTCGGCAGCAGGTATTGGGGCTACCGAAGCAGGCAGACAGACTATTCGGACTTGTGATTACTCTTGGTGGCGGCGTTGAGTGGAAGGGAAAAAGGAGATGGAGAAGATCAAAAGAAGACGGAGGGTCGGAGCGAGCGTTGGCGGACGAGGGTGCACAAGCTATGGTGTGGGGTAAAGCGTAAGCCTGGGCTTGAGTAATTTCCCCTTGCAGAAACGTCGACGGTCGAAGGCGCTATGGCGGCGGCGCCAACGGTGCGGCGTAGTATTTCGCGGTCCATCGAGGGTCTGGCCTTTCGGGCCCTGGAAGCGTGCTGGGGCTAGGGACCTGCGGGTGGTGTGGTTGGGTTACGTGGTCGCCCGGGAAGTGTGGGCGACGGACAAGGACGAGGCTACTGGTATGGTTCCGGTGGAGTGAATGCGCATGAAGGCAGACTATTTGGTCTAGAGGAAAGGGCGGCGGGACTGGATGAAGCCTAGACTGTCGATTAGTAGATCGAGAAGGAAGATTTTCGGGGAGGAAAGTAAGAAAGCATGGAAGAGTCTTGGCTTGTGCATGGTGGCTATCACGGCTAGTGTGTTGTGTATGTGCACCGGGAGATGGAGGATGGAGGATGGAGGATGGAGGATGGAGGATGGAGACAGAGACAGAGACGGGGACGGGAGAGATGGAGATGAAGTCTTCGACGCCTCCTTTGGTGGTGGAGTTGGATTCGTCAGCTCGAGAGTGGGTGACTGACAGACGAGGCCGGTGAGGAGCGAATGACCCGTACGCATGCAGTTTTGCTCGGTCTGTGTTTGTAGAACCAAGGCCAAGGTGACCGAGTACGGGTGCTACGGGCGTCGTAGCTTGCAGATAGACGCGAAGCAAGACGACATGCTGGCTTGCCATACCCCGAGGCGTCCAAGTGCGCACGTTGTGGCGGCGCCTGGGCGGTTAGGACGGAGCCAGCAGAGGATGCATGGCCGGCGGTTAAGGAGAGGCAGAAGAGAGACATGGGATAGGGTCCAGGGCTGAGGAACAAGGAACAAGGAACAAGGGACAAGGAACAAGGAAGACGGAGGCATGGGACGAACGCCTTTTCTACATCGTGCCGAGGGGTTGATTGGGTTCGGGTGGCATGGTGCATAAGTGCTGTGGACGGATGACTGGATACGTATGTAGGTAGGTAGTATTGGATCTGTTTGGTGGGTTGTTTGGTTCGGCTTGGACCAGGAGGGTGGGACGGGCGACAGCGTGTGTGGTGGTGTATGAGTTTGGTGAGAGCGGACGGCCAGAACGGTGCCAGTGGTGGTGGTGTCAGTGGTGAAGATGAAGGTGGTGATGGTGGGGTGAGGGAAGCGAGCGATGGATGGATGGATGCCGGACGATGGATGATGGATGGATGGATGATTGCCTACGTATATTTGACGGACTATTATGCGCCACGGTCTTCGTGCTACTATGGCTATGGATCAATGAATAATGGGCGGTTAATTATGGGCGATGGGGATGGCTGCAGCGCTCCCGGATGGATCCAGAGGAGGGATCATGGATATGGATATGGATATGGATATGGCAAGGGGCGGCATTGTCAGCTGAAAGCCCGGTCAGTTCGTGAAGCCGTCGCGTCGAGCTCGGATGAAGGCTTGAAGCCAGTCCGTTGAAAAGGCGCTCCAGTTCAGTTGAAGCCGCCAAGCCAGTTCAAGCCGACGAATAGTTCAAGCGCTCAAGTCGGTAGTAGAAAAGCAGCGGCCACCAGCCAGCCCACTTGGGTTCACCTTCTCCCCCCCTCCCCATTTTTAACCGCCCGCGTGTGCAAGATGGATCCAGAAACGGACGGGGTGGTGTCTTTTTTGGGAGGAATATTGGCTTGCTACCTTGCTTTAGATCCCAGCCCGTTTAAACTACTACCTAGTACGCGCATACCCGGACAACTCCGAATTGGACTGGATTGGATCGGATTGGGAGTCGAAGAATGAATGGCACACTGACGGGTAGACTAGTTAGACAGCTGGTTGAGTGAGTGTGCGGTTGACTCGAGGCCTGGCGCGGCAAACGACCAAGTCTTCTCCTTCTCCTCCATCTTTTGCATCCGGGGAAGACTCATCCCAATCCACTCGTTCTCTCTGTCTCTCGTTTTCTTTGTATCACACACACTCCCTCGTTTGCTTGTGCGCCGTCTCCTTTTTGGGACTCGTTCGACAATGTCTTGAGCGCTGGACTACAAGCCCCGAGTCGAAGCCGAGGTCGCAACCACCATAACCACCACCACCACCACCACTACCGCATCGAAGTATTCATCGACAGTGTGCAGGCCGGGAGGGATAGGATAGGATACTCACAGGACGATCCAATTTATTACACACCACCTACAGTCGAAGATCGGCCTCACCTTAATTAATACCCCTCCAGCATGGCTGCGTCGTGGAACAACCTTGGCCTCCACGGCGTCGATCCGTCCTCCACCAACCACCAACGCAACTCCGACTTCGCTCCCTACGACGAAACGTCCTCCTCGTCCCGACAGAGCTTCGCACGATGGCCGTCGCCACAGCCCACGACGTCCACCACGCCCTTCATCCCGGCCCCTCTGCTCTCGCCGCCGCCGCCGTCGCACCGCGGGAGCAGCACAACGCCGAGCCCGCTGCATATCCTCCCCCACGGCCACGGCCAGCGCAGTAACGGCAGTCCGCAAGGCCCTCTCAGCCCCTTCAGCCCGCAAAGCTCCAGTGGCCATCTCAGTCCCCGCGGCGGCCTGCTGCAGAGCCCCCGGAGCCCGCGCAGTCCCGGCTTCCAGACGCTGCAGCGCGGCCAGTTCCCGCCGCCGGCCAGCGACCCGTTCGCCTCGCCGCGCGCCACCACAACCACGCACACGAACAGCAGCACCACGTCGCCGCGCACCCGCAACAGCCACGGGAACCTCGACGCCCTGCTGGAGCACCCGTACTTCGACAGTCCTCCCGACACCGGCGGCTCGCGCGGCAATGCCACCTTCCGCGCCGGGGAGGCCCCCGAGGCCGCCGAAGTCCCAGTCCGCGATGGCTGGCGGCCGGGATGGCTGCGGCACCAGATCGTAGGCGTCTTCCTGGGCACCTTTGCCGTGCTGGCGGTGGTGGGCGAGGTGGTCATGTGGATGATCTCGCGGGACGACTGGGAGAGCAGCGTCCAGGGACTGTGGACATTTGGGCCCGTTGTTGGTGAGTTTCTCCCCCTTCTCTCACTCATTCTTGGTGTAAACCGGGATGAGCCAATCTCTCTCTCTCTCTCTCTTTCTCACTCTTTGGTGTAAACCTGAGTGATCTGTAAGTGTGCTTGCTAAAACAACCAACAGTCACCTCTGTCCTGGCCATGCTCTGGTCCCGCGTCGAAGCCCAGGCCCTGCTCTACATGCCTTGGATCGTCCTCGAGGGCCGACCTGCCTCTGGCGAAGATACCCGCCGCAAGCAAGCTTACCGAACGGTCCTGCTCGACTATCCCGGCATGGGAAGCATCCAAGCCTTGCTCAAGGCCTTCAGCAACCGTCACCACCTCGTCGTCGCCTCCACCACCGCGTCGCTGATTCTTCGCGTCCAGGTTGTCCTTTCCACGGGCGTCTTCCACGCCGAGGTCGAGGCGGATGGCTCCAGGCTCCTCAAGGTCCGCGCCGGGATGATGCATACCATGGTCGGCCTGTTCTGTATCCTTGGTGGCCTTCTTCTCCCGATGCTCTATCACGCACCCCCTAAACGTGGCATCACCGCCCGTGATCCCACCTCACCAGCCGGCACCGCCGCACTACTCGCCAGCAGTCGTCATTTTTTGGCTCGCTTGAGCGGCACGGGCAGCGCGGGCATGGACGTGGTGGGTGCGAGGCTCGCGGGTTCCTGGTACACCACCGAGATCCACCAGCCAGGACGGAAGCCTGCCGAGATGTTCCAGCTGAAGCAACTGAGCGGAGGACCGCCTGTCTCGATGGGCGACGACGGTTCTAGCCGCTCCGAGGAGGTACTGGGACAGTATCGCCCGTGGACGCTGGGCGCTCGTGTGCAGACGGCGAGTATAGTGACATCTGCTGTGCTGTTGGCAGGCCTCTGGGTTATCTTTGCTCTACGAGGCAGTGGAAATGGTATCGACGTCTCTGAATCTCTCTTCATCCTGTGGACCTTTCTGCCGACGCTCGTCTTCGCCGCCATTGCCGTCTTCTGGAGCCGCATCGACATTGATACTCGTCGCGTCGCTCCCTACCTCAAGCTGACGGCCAACAAGTGCCGTTTCCAGGAGTCGCTTGGGTTGACTTACATGAACGAGCTCGGCTTGTTCACCGCCGGCAAGGCCATCAAGCACAAGGACTGGGCCGTCTTCGCCAAAAAGTCCACAGCGATGCTCGGCTGGCTGATGCCCATCTTCACGGCAGGGCTGTTCGCCATCACCGAAGTTGGGCAAACGGCGCACCTGAAGCTCCGTCAGGAGACGCACTTTCAATCTACCGAAAAGTCACTTAGCGGCAGCCTGGACACTGACCTGATTGACCGTATTCTCATCCAGGAAACGCCCAAGTACCCCTCGTGGACGTACGAGGACATGGCGTTTCCGGAGCTGGAGCTTGTGAGCCACGGGAAAGAGTGGCCGCTGCCCAACACCGAACTGACGGCAAAGGTGCCCGCCATCAGAGCCTCGCTCACCTGCGAGACCATTTCGCTGAGCGACGGCGCCGGTGCGGATCTCAAGTGTACTGCCCTCGGGAGCTCCAGCTCCACCCACACACCCGTCTGCGGAGACGGACAGTACAATACTGGCGTGGTGGTGAAATCGTGCGCGGGTCTGTCGAGCCGGTATATCCTCAACTACGTCTGGGGGAGCTGCACCGATGGCGGCGACATCTCCATCCTGCGGTGCAACCAGACCATCACCGAGCTCGAGGTCTACACGACGTTCCACACCGAGGACCTCGGCATCGACACAGACAACATTCCCCTCGCCGACGCCAAGACGGAGCAAACGTCCGATGTCTCGGCCGACGTGTCCACCGCCTACGTGGCTTTGGACAAGATCGGAGCCGACGACGATAGCCTCGACGGGCTGGATGGCTTTTTCCGCACGCTGGTGCTGTCGAGACTCGATATGCGTCTGGAGCGTCTCTTGGCGCCCGAGCGACAGAACGCTGTGAGTGAGATGATCCGGCTGCAGCACGGCATTATCGGGGCTCAAGCCCTCAGCAGTGACGTAGTCCGGAAGACAACATCTTCGTCTAAGCTCCGGGCCCGCGCCGACGATAGCTCGTCCTCGCTCATCGCCGCTTCGGTCGACTACTTCATCCCCCGCCTGACGCAGTCGCGCGTGCAGACGTACGTGCTGGCGGCGCTCCTCGCGCTGGCGCTGGTGCTGGGCGTCCTCGCGCTGCGCACAACGCACCGTGGGGCAGCGTTGCCCAAAGACCCGGGCAGCATCGCGGCGCAGGCGAGCCTCCTGGCGGACTCGACGCTGTGGTGGCGGCTGCCGGACGGGGCGGCGTGGATGGACGACGAGGACCTGGCGCGGTGCCTGCGGCGCAAGACGTTCCGGCTCGGGTGGCATAGCGCCGGCGGGGCGGGCGGGCGGCGGACCTACGGCATCGGCGTGGTGCAGGACGAGGGCAAGGTGGCGCGCCCGGCGGAGCTGGACACGATGCGGAGCAGCAGCGTCATGGTGCCCGGGAGGTATATCAGCATGGCGCCGGGCGTGTATTCTTACGGGGACATCCCGCTGTACGAGAAGGAGTAAAGAATTGGGCGGACATATTTTGGAATCTGGAATTGCTTTGGAATCTGGGCATGCACGGCGTTGGTGGATCGGACACTCGAGGATTGGAACGGCATCTGGTTCGGCGTGGGTGTTGGTTGGTTATGGTCATGACTGAGGTCCACGGATAGTTGGATATCCTGCATTTGTTTCCTAGGTCAGCATACGAGACATACGGTAGCGGCTATGATGCCTCTTGACCTTGACTTGTCTATCGGGCGTGATTGATTACTCTTCAGTGGTGTCTGGTCTGACGTTGTGATGGTCGAGGTTGTTCAGAATAAGTAGGAATTACTGCATCTGGAAAAGTGGACCGGTGACGGTCTAATTGCGACTCGCGGATTACACATTGTAGTAACTGTGGGGCCCGAAATCTCACTCGAGTGTATTAACTCTTAACCCGATGTCTTCTTGACTCTCGCCATTGTAGACAAAGTTGACGACTCATAGAGGTCCATTGTCCTTTTTGAATCTTCGTGACAGATAAGTCTAGGCCTTCACTTGGAAATCAGGACTTGAGTAGGCACTCACTCCCTTCAACCCCGCCATCATCCCACTCAGTCGCCCCGAGAGCGGGATATCAAAGCCGCCATGGCCTTCACCATGCACTCGCACTCCGGCGAATTCTGCCCCGGCCACGCGAAGGACCAGCTCGAGGACATCCTCCAGCATGCCATCTCCATCGGGTACAAGACCATTGGGCTAACGGAGCATATGCCTCGCTACGAGGAGCGGGATCTGTATCCCGAAGAGGTGAGAGTCGAGCTTCACTTGTCCTTCCTCACCCCCGCTTACAACATCAACCTATCCATACTCATGATCCCTCCTGCTATATACCTCTCTTGAACCCCATCTCACACCCTTCTAGCTCGACGACCCCAAGGCATCGCTCGCCGTCCTTCCCCCGCGCCACGAAGCCTACCTTGCCGAGGCCCAGCGCCTGCAGCACGCCTACGCGGCGCAGATTCACGTGTTGGTCGGCTTCGAGGCCGAGTTCATCCGGCCGGCCTTCGCGCCGCTCGTCCGCGCTCTCGCCGCGCACCCGGCCGTTGACTTCTTCATCGGCTCCGTGCACCACGTCCACGGCATCCCCATCGACTACGACGCCGCCACCTTCGCCCGCGCCCGCGCCGCCGCCGCCGGCTCCGAGGAGCGCCTGTTCGAGGACTACTACGACCTGCAGTTCCACATGCTGCAGGAGCTGACGCCCCGCGTCGTCGGCCACTTCGACCTCATTCGCCTGCTGAGCGACGAGCCCGGCCGCGATCTCCGCCAGTGGAAGGGCGTTTGGCAGCGGGTGGTGAGGAACCTCGAGCTCGTGGCGAAGCAGGGCGGGTGGTTGGAGTGTAACAGTGCTGCGCTGCGCAAGGGCCTGGCTGAGCCGTACCCGTGTAGGCAGATTTCTGAAGTGAGTTGATGAATCTCATAACCCCTATTGAACATGTCCGAGGTACTGACAAGCTCTGCAAGGAATGGCTCAAAATGGGTGGCAAGTTCACCTTTTCCGACGACAGCCACGGCATCGCCCAGGTTGCTACCAACTACGCGCGCACTGTCACTTACCTCGAGAGCCTCGGCGTCAAGGAGGTGTGGACATTCCGGCGAAAGCCACACCCGGGTCTTGAGGGCAACAGCAGGGCGACGATTGAGGACATCGGCGTTCCATTAAGCGCTTTCCGCGAGATCTTCAAGCAGTAGAAGTTGAGGGGGACAAACTCCAAGGCATAATAGACGTATAAACAAGGTAAAGAACGTATGGATTAGAATAAAGGACCTTTAGCTAAAGCAGGAGCGACGAAAGCAGTGGTTGAAAGGAAGAAGAGAAAGGGTATCATGCGATAGAGCTGACCTAGTATCTAGACCAAGAGGATAGACTACTCCTGAAAGCAAGGGGATGGGTAAACAAAAGATCACAAGTAATTACAACAAAGCTATGACTCCGGATGCCAGACCCCTAGTTCCAGACACTATGTCAGATATTCGTGTTCCTTGACAGAGCGTCGTGGTGAAGCCAAACCGTAGGCTTCAAGTCTGACGCGAGGCGCGAATAATAAATCGAAGCCTACTGATCGGGCTCTGGCTTCGTGTTTTCGGATTTGGGCTGAACAACCGCATTGGGAGCCGGCTCCTGCGGGCGAGGTGCAAAAGGAATCCCTGAGGTATATTGGAAGAGATTGTGCTGTTTCTTGACAGGACTGGGCGTAGCAGCAGGCGTGTTGGCAGACGGGGTCGGCGCGTTGGGTGGGAGCCATTTCAGGGGCTCATGCTGGGCTACCGCGACGGGCGCCGGACCCTCGGGTTGATAGGAGATGAAGACATCAGGGCAGTCACCGCCAGGCTGGATGGCGACGGACGGGATGGGCGGAGAGCCGGTAGGCATAATGGCCTGGGTATCGGGCGAACCCATGTGGAAGGGGTCTTGCTCCTGGAAGGGCGTGGAAACACCGCTGGAGGAGATAGTCGTGGGAGGGGTTGGGATGCGAGGATCTGGAGCCGCCGTCTGCTTGGGAGAGATGTTTCCTCTATCAGCGTAGCTTGCTGTGGGTTCAGGGCTAGGTGTGATGAATGGTTGCTGTGTAACAGGAGGCGTGCGTTGCTTCACTTCCTCTTCCTTCTTGACTGAGGGAGCGGCGGAGGCAGAGGCTGAGGCAGTCGAAGCCCTATCTGGCTCAAGTCGCGCTCGCTGTCTTGCGTCCTTTTGAGCCTGGGTGATAAGGTTGATGCGGATCTTCTTCATGCCTGTGGTGATCTTATCCATGTCGTCGCCTGCCTTTTCGGACTGAGCAGCTTTGCCTGGGGACTTGGCCGGGGATTTGCCTTTCTGTGCAGTCGTTGCAGTCGTTGCAGCCGTGGTAGTTGCAGGCCTTGCGCTGCTAGCCGGAGCTGTTGTCTTCTTGGCGCCGCGAGGAGCCTTTGGGACAGCCTCCTTTCGGGTGGCAGTGGTGGTCCTGGTCTTCTTCACGGGAAGGGCTCCGCTGACGGGGGCACGCACGCTTGTCGTTGAACCGGGATTGACAGTTCCAGAGGTTCCAGAACCGCTAGCAACAGCGACAGTGGAAGACGAGTTATCGTGTGAACTGAAGCTGGTCGGCGCCTCGCTAAGACGTCGACTGACTTTCCTCACAGTTTGGCTTCCAGTGACATCGGACGCCTTGTCTGATGTTAGACTATGTCTATACGCAAATGCATCTGATACTGATCTTGAGCTTACCTTATCAGTAGGAAAAGGGGTCGTAGCGACTGTCTTTCTGCGACCCTTGGTGGCCTTGTCCTTGCTTGGTTCAACGGTAGGTGGAGGCGGCTTGGCTCTTCTCTCACGGAGAGCCATTCGGGATGTTGGCCGTCCTGCGGCGGGAGCCGAAGGAGCTGGAGGTACCCCGGTGAGCAGGGATTGACGGTCTCGTCTGACTCGAGTTGCCTCTGCATTCAGATCCTCTACCTTGCAACTGTCCGTTTGCCGGTCGGAGGGTATCAGCAGCTTGCTGAGCTCATGGGCAGCCACCTCCCACGGAACCTCTGGAGGAGGAGGTGATGCAGGCCTTGAGGCGGTTCCTGCCAGGTTGGAAAGGCTGCGGCGCACCCGGAGCGGCTCAACAACCTTGGCAGTAGAAGCTTGTGTTGGCGAGAAGTAGGTTGGAGAGCTGATGCTCGACTTTCTGGGAGGAGTGGGTGGGGGGGCCATGAGGCTCTCGAGCTCGTCGAGTCTCTGGCTAGCCCACCACGATGGATCGTAGGCATGGACCGAGTCCAACTCTAGTGATGGTCCCTGAAGCGTCTCGGTTTCCTCCTGCTCAGGAACGACCCCGATCTTCTGGCCCATCTCAAACCCAAGACCGCCAGTGGTATGCGTTTGTTGGCTAACATTCTGATCACCGGCGAGACCGCTCAGATGGCTGAAGACACCCGAAAGCAGGGCTCTGTCGCTGTATCCGCCTTCCAATACACTGATGACTCGGCCATCGACATAGAGGTCCTCCTCAGCAGCAAGCTTAATGACGTCCTGGGCGATGCGAGCGTAGAACTCCGTTGGGACGTTAACCTGATGACGTTGCATTCCCGCGCTTTCCCACTCACTGGCGTCGAAGCCTGCGGAGAAGAATATGGCCGCCTTGGGGGGTTGGTTGGAGAGCTTGAAACGTTCCGCCTGGTTTTGGAGGTAGTTTCGGACCTTGCTTAGGAGGACAACATACTTGGACTCATAGAGCTGCCAGAATTCCGCTTCCGTCTTCCATGACTGAAGGTGTACATTCCAGACGGTCTGGCCATGCGCATTATCGATGCAGAGACTGGCATTCTTGACCTTTTCCTCGTCACCTTGCTCGCATGGGTAGGAGTTGATGTCATGCATGCTAAAATAGCCAATGGATGACTTCTTCCACGCAGCAGCATTCTTCGCGGCCATTGTGGCTCGAGTGTTGTGCTCCCATGTGATTGCCTGTGATCCGTCACCGTGGTGGAGATCAATGTCAATGATGGCTGCGTGGGTAACGTCATGATTCAAGACAGCATGCATGATTCCAACATGCACGTTGTTGACCCAGCAGAATCCTGAAGGATACGATGCAGAACAATGGTGTCCTGGAGGTCTCACGGCAACAAACGCTCGTTGAGGACCAGGACCAAAGACTGCATCTACAGCTTCACACACAGCCCCTAGGGCACCCTCCATCGCATCAAGAGATTCAGCACAAAGATAGAGATCACCTTCGTGGAACTTTTCTGGGGGTTTGCTGGTGCCTCTGCTCATCTCTGGTCTCTGAAGTTCCTTTCCTCCCATCGCAAGCTTCGACTCGGCAGCATCGCACATCATCTTGAGTTCCTCCATCCACTTGGTTCCATGGACGTTGGTGACGGCCGCCGACATGATGGGCAGCTTCCTGCTGGTTTTCTGTATTCGGAAGGGGATGCCAGGAAGGTCGTGGACGTTGAGCTTGGGATGAACGGGATATGTGCCTTCGCAGTGACGCCCGCCCAGGCGCACGTATGCCGTCGAGACTCCAATAACGGCCGCCTTGACTCGCTCCGGGCGTTCAACAATGGTGCTGAGGGCGCTTCGGGAGGTACGAGGGCGGGAGAATCGGTGGCCATAGACAGAATCATGGAGGATGACAATAGCCTCGGTCTGGCGCGTAGCGACTTCTCCGTGATGGGCCTCAAGCTCGGCCTTGAAGAACTCATTGGCGATGGAGCGGGCAGTTGGACGGGGTTCCTCAGGGACTGGCGGGGTTGTTAAAGGTGACATCTTGGCGGTGGGCGACATGATATTGGCTGCGCTCGCCCGGCGTGTCGGGGTCGGGCCGGAGCCCACGCCGTTCGACGAGCGCAGCGAGTTCATCGACGCCTTGCGGAGCAGCGTCGGCGTCGCGGAACGGGAGTCGCGTCCATTGGAAGGGCTACGGGACGGAAGTCGGGGGGAGTGGGAGCTCTGGCGTCTAGTGGTCCGGAACGGAGTGGTCGGCTCGGAGAGGTGGGATGAGCTCGGGGCGCGGGCGGGTGAGGTGGCGAGGGAGAGCTGGTTGAGGGAGCGAGTCAAGTCATCGTCGTGGATGTTGTTCCTCGACGTTTGTCGCCGCAGGGGCAACGAGTGGCGGGATGGAGACGCCATGAGAGGAGAGGAGAGCGAAGATTCATGAGACATGTAGCGGGTCTTTGGAGATAGAGAGCTTAGAGCTTAGAGCAGTCACAGCCACACGCGGCCCGGGAACTGCCCTTGTCGATTTGGGGGTTTCTGGCTTTGGCGACTGGACCTTGGATGGTTTGGGATACGTGACGTCGTCCACGCCCCTCCATCTGCATTGCCCCTGGGTCGCGTCGACCAAAGCGCGTTCGGGACGTCAGATCACGTGATTCTTCAAGCATCCATGTACAGTGCGTATAACCGTGTGAGTGGTGTTCTCACACTATCAGAGACCGGGATGCTATTGGCGGGTTGGGATCCCCACATCACCCCGGCGCAGGGTTGTTGTTACTTCGATAACCATGTAATTTGGGTGTAGTCCCGTGTACCGTTTTCCACGATTGGTTGGAGATCCCTACCGCAACGCCCACCAAGCCTTCGCACACTTGACGTTTGTCCATTCGGCCGTTGCCGCATTTGGAGCCAAAATCATACCTTGTCTTTGACCTTAAAAATCCTTGAGTTTAAATTACCCCAGGCAATTTGACCTATGCGCGGATAACGGTACAAGGCATGATACGTCGTGGTGCATCGGGATGTAAGCGACATTGGCTGTTTGATGATCTGCGGTCGTGGTTTTTAGCCCTCATTGCGGGAATGGCACATTTTTCTCTCCCGTTTTGGAAGACTTGGCCTGGCCCTCGCTCTCGAGGACGAACCACCGTTGAGATCAGAACCACGCTGGCGGTTTTGTTTCTGTTAAACTCTGAGGCTGGCTTCCTACCAACTTGGGTCTTGAGTTGCTCGGTTGGTTCCTGACTGGGCTGAGTCGGGGATTTTGCGAGTGAACGGGCGCTCCGATCTAGATTGATTGCCCCACGTGAACGGACTACACAACTCAGAAGAAGCTTACATAGTAGATGCGACTCAGGTGTCGGACTCGATGTTCTTGCCATCAAGTTCAATGAAGAGGTCATTTCGGAATTTGAGCAGATGAAAGAACGGGAAAAGTGGCGCCGATGCTGACCGACTACTAAGTACGTCTGCAGACTGCTGCTGGGTTGATGGTGGCAGCGAGACAATACAGCGATCCATCATCGTGCCAGGTACCGTCACACCCACAATCAGGGCCACAGGCGAGCTGACCGACAACCCTGGTGCCCTGGGAGGGTTCTGGGACGCCACCGGCCACACGCTGTGAAGGCCCGTCACACTCTCGCCCAATGCCCGCCGTCAGCTTCGGGTTCTAGGCCTCGGCCTTCAAGTCGTCCCCTGAAGCCCATATTGGGCCGAAGCCCGACTCTGCCGGCGTGCTCTGCTCTGCCACGAGGGCCCTGTCGTGGGAACCTTACGATCCACCCCAGTGGTCATTCGCCCGCCGTTTCACCCTCCTCCAGCTGCAGATCACTGTGAGTTGGGCTGCTTGCCTGCTTGGGACGGGACTGAAAAGCCCGGAGGCGTTTTCCTGTGGTTGCTGGCGGTCTGTTGCCACCAGGGGCCGGCCATGGAGAAAAAACCGGCTAGTATGGTGCTAGTGCAGTCGCTCCAATAACTCCACTATCTCGCTTTAGATCAGGGCTGTCTGGGGCCATGTGGCTGCTCAGTTCCCTAGTTCGAATCCTTCAAGGCGGCCGAGACTGCGAGATGCAAGAGGCAGGGCCCAGGGCTGTTTCGAGGCCGAAGATGGAAGATTCAAGAACGTTTGCTCGAAGAGTCAGTCAATGGTTGCGACTAGGGGAAACCCGAGGCTTGGCGAGGTTGTCCCAAAATAAAGTAGAAAGCCTTCACTTGCCACTTTGTGTCTGGTGTGAAACGTCTGATTTAGAGCGCGGGAAGAGCTGAGATTGTGAGCTTGGTGCTCGGTCAAGGGGCTGAGACCTGGCAACGGTGGTGGTCGGTCGCCAATGTCCTGTGTGGGCGGTGGGACCAAGCAGCGAATACGTGTGAGTGGGAGCCACACGGCAAGACACATGTTCTGCATGTATCCGTTTCCCGCACGCATCCTGAGATGATTCAAGACGGGCCAGCCACCGGGCTAGCAGTAGCAGCGATGAGAATCAAGCGGCGGGCAGTCCGTGTATGAGGCTCCAGCGCTTCACCAGTTCCCAACAAAGACAAGCCAGCCAGGTCATTTCGGGAAACGGCAAGCGGCTTAAGCTAGCTGCTCCCTTCTCATATCCAGACCTCTTGGCAGTTCTCGGTTGGGCTAGGACGGCAGCCCACTGGCCCTCTGTGGAAGTGGGCTGGATGGGGAGCTGGGGACGGAGATGCGCCTTGCATCGACTCAGCCGCACGAAGCCAGCGGCCGTGATTGGTGAGCACCCCGGGCGCTCTGCCTTGTCATGCTTGGCTGCATGCTAGATCACCCCGGCCCCGAGCTCTCTAGCGCGGCGGAGTTGAGTGAGTGGTGAGTGATTCAGTGAGTGAACGAGTGCGCGATGGGCCGAACCCTTGCCCCGTCCGTCCTGCTTCAATGGATGGGCTACGATGATGATGGGGCGCATCCGGGGGTTGGGCAAACAAGCAGAAGTGAGAGGGAATCCAGCTAGACTATCGGTACTCCGTACACTTGACCTGCTAGTTTTCCCTCGCGCCCAGCCGTCGTCGGAGTTATTATCCTGGTCCCGTCCGCCTCTTATTGACAGGCGAGCCCTCTTCTTCCCGCTTCTCCTTCTTCACCTGCCTGCCTCTCTTGTCTCTCTCGCCCCGGATCCAATTCAACTAAACGCCCCTTCTCAAAGAAGCCAGTCCCGTCACCATGAAGGCTGCCGTCCTCTCCTCCGTTGTCGCCGCCGGCTCCGTCGCCGCGCAACTGACCGTCGGCCCCGGCCTGCTCAACATCGCCGCCATCGATGTTAGCGACCCCGAGTACACCACCTGCTCCATCGTCGCCGACTACGTAGCCGGCTGTGTTACTTCGCTCGGCGGCAGCGATGCCTTGGCCACCGCGGACCCCAACGAGATCATCGGCTGTGCCTGCTGCGTCAGCAAGACCGCCATCTACCCCTTGTACTCGGCCTGCTCTAGCTACCTCTCCGACGAGGCGGGGCCCTCTTACAGCGATTCCTACTCTGGTGAGTGACCATAACGCAACTGCAATGCGATGAATACTTGCGCGAAAGACATAAGAAAAAGCCCCCCTGCTAACATTATACCTCCCCTCTCTAGCCTATGGCGATCTTTACAGCATCTGCGGCATGAGCGCCGACTGCTCTGGTTCCTCTGGCGCTACCGCCACCGACGAGACGAGCACTGCCGAAGAGACCTCCACCGAGGAGCCCACTTCCACCGAGGAGCCCACCTCCACCGAGGAGAGCAGCGACTCTACTATCACCGGCACCGCTGAACAGACCTATGCTACGGCCTGTGAGGACATGATCGGCCTCTTCACCTCTTGCACCAACAAGATCGACGACTTCACCGATCTCCCCTTCCGCGAGCAGGCTTCGTGCTACTGGTAAGCTATTTCACATGCTTTGCGCATTCATGTCCGTAGCTAACTTGCAATTCTAGCTGCCGTACCCGTAACGGTCAGCTCACCTGGACCGATCAGCTCGACGAGTTCGCCACCACCTGCCGCGACTGGGCCAAGACTGGCGAGCCCGAGACCGCCTACTCTGGTATGTATTCTCCTCTTGGCATTGAGATCATAGCAGCTTGCTAACATCCCTTACAGTTGCCAAGACCTTCGCCACCTTCTGCGAGAACTTCAGCGACGTTTGCGACGACGCCACCGTCACCTCTGAGTCGACCGACGCCAGCGCCACCGAGAGCGTCAGTGCCGATGCCACCGACAGCGCCTCAGAAGGCCTCGGCGATATGGGCGATGCCGTCACCGTCACCGTCCAGCCTACCGCCGCCGAGACTACTGCTGCCGAGACTACTTCCGCTGATAACGGTGCCGCCTCGCTCCGCGTTGCCTGCGGTGCTGTCCTGGCTGCCATTGCTGGCCTGGCCATTGCTCTGTAAAGGGGTTAGGGAAGGGAGCCTTTTGGGGGAGTGGAGAAATTGATATCCGTTATTTTGGATGATGATTCTCGGTGACTGCACGTGGATTAATGAATGCTCGGGATGTTTAATGAAGTCTTTTTTGGAAACAGACGGCCTACGCGTTATCTTTTGGCATATGGAAGGGGACCCAACCGTACATAGAAATATACATCAGATATCCCATCAACAAAACGTCTTAATGGGAATATGATTTGGTTCACATATCGTTCTGCATTGGTTCCCGCTGGCTCATGTTGGTTTACATTGGTTGTCAAGCAATTCTCAATTGGCGCTCAGTTTCGCTTATTCAGACGCCAAGTCTATGCCAACCCCCTTCAACGCCCCGGCAGCCCATGCTGGGTACTCTGTCTTGTCGTCGTACAGCCCGGCGAAGAACTGCCGTACATATGCCGGGAATCGGTCCTCGATGATAGCTTGGCGTATCTCCCGCATCAGGTTGAGCTGGTACCACACGTTGTGAATGGTCAGCAGGTGCGCCGCCACCGTCTCCTTGCTGGCGTTGTGGTGAACAAACGCCCTGCTTATGCCCATGCCGCCCTCCGACTTGGACCTGCAGCACATGCAGCCACAGCCGTCTTCGATAGGGCCAAAGTCGCTGGCGAACTTCTTGTTGCGGATGTTGAGGACCCCGTTCGTGGTCACTGCGTTGCCGAACCGGGCTGTCCGTGTGGGCCACACGCAGTCGAACATGTCGGCGCCGAGCGCAACGCTTACCACCAGGTCTTCAGGATACCCGATACCCATGACATAGCGAGGCTTCAGGTCTGGGAGTAATGCGGTGCACGCTTCCACAACTCGGCAGTACTCTTCCTTGGCCTCTCCACCGCTGAGTCCGCCGATGGCGATGCCAGGAGTATCGCGTGCCAGCATCTCTCTGCAACACTCCCGGCGCATATCCAGATCCAATCCGCCCTGGATGATGCAGAAGAGGTTCTGTCGGTCTGGGTTCTTGTGCGCTGTAATGCACCTGTCAAGCCAGCGCACACTGCGCTCCATGGCCTCGCGCATCCGGGCCTTGTCGGGAGAGGTGGTGACAAGCACATCGTCGAGTTGCATCATGATATCGCTGCCGATGCTGTTCTGTAATGACATGGAATGCTCGGGGGTGAGGAGCATGGGCGAGCCATCGTGAGGGCTTAGGAACTCGACTCCTTTCTCGGTGATGGTTGCGAGCTTGAGGAGACTGACCATCTGAAAGCTATCAAAGAAGTGAGTTAACTCCACAGATGCGAGAGCGTAAAGACACATACCCTCCGCTATCGGTTAGGATGTTGTGTTTCCATCCTTGCAGCTTATGTGCTCCGCCGACGGCATCCAGCACCTCTTGTCCTGGCTTCAGGCCGAGGTGATAAGTGTTGTTCAGGCACAGCCGACAGCCCGTTTCTTCAAGCTGCTCGGGTGTGAGACCTTTCAAAGACGCCTGGGTTGCCACTGGCATAAACATAGGCAGTTGAACGGGCCCATGAGGTAAAGTCAGGATAGAAGCGCGCGCTCTGGTTGTCTACCTTGGAATGGGATATGTCAGATCTGCGCCTGGCGAGAAAAAGTGAGGCCGAGTATAGATAGATTGACAGTAAGACTCACAGAGCAGCGTGCCACGAGCTCAAATGTCAGAGCCGGGGCCGAATAAATGTTTGAAGCCGACGCCATCCTCCTAGCAGCTTGCATTTCCCAAAGAGGTCAATGATAAATGTGTCTCCTCCTCGCCTTTATTTTGCTTACTCTCACACTGTCGCGTTGGTTTGATATGGAGTTGCAGCGTTGCGCAGTGAAGGGCAAATGTTCCCAATTTCAGCGGGGTCCAGGCCCTCACTAACTCACGGCGCAGAGGCCCAGGCGACTATCGTGTGCTGCCCTGGGCCCAATTCAGCCAATAGCGCGGGCCGGGTCATCACCGGCAGATCCCGCTGGAGCTTCCCAGCCGGTGAATTTTCCTCGTCTTGCTCCAACAGACGCCCATCATTACGACGCCAACCAGGCAATTGAGCTCGCCAACAGCTCTCGATAGTCACGATGGGGGGCCGAACCGTGTCGCCCGGAGCGGCGCTTCTGAGATCATCTCGCCTGTTCTCAGTTCCCAAACCCCTTCCCGAACCGCCGTCCACGAACCTGCACATTGGCGAACACAAGTCCCCGACCATGACACGACAATACCCTCAGTACCAGGCCATCACCTCGCCCCTCTCCTCGCGCGAGAAGGGTGACTGGGGCTTCAAGCGACCGTTCCCTCTCAAGTCCACCATGACCACCTCGACTCCTCTGATCCGCGTCAAGCAGGTCGATTCCATTGAGAACGTCACCGACTTCGGATCCGCCGCAGACCACACGCTGTCCCTCGAGAAGTTCCAGGAGCTTAAGATCGCCCTTTCCATCCCCAAGGGGAATGAGCGAGGAGGCATGGTCACCCGGTCTGAGACGTGGCGTAAATCGGTCTTTGAGGAGGATGTGGATTTCACCGAATCCCGCACGGGCAGGGCCGACGACAAGCGATGGAAGTTTCGCGGACCGTGGCTGGCCAGGATGGCTGAGGGAGACTTCGTCGAGTACCTGGAGAAGAAAGTGCGGCCTAAGCGTGCTCAATTCCGATATCTTCTCAAGGAGAGGCTCGCCGCCGATCTCACAGCGCAGCAGACCTCAGCTGCCAAGGAACAGGGTGTACCTCCGCCTCCCAAGATCAACACCAATGACCTTACGGAGGAGCAATTCACCCACTACGTGCGGTCTCTACGTAGCGACCGTGCTACTCTCTACTCTCTGGTTTCCAAGTTCCTCGACTTGGCTCCCCTAGGCCAGCCCGTCGGCATTATCCAGACATTCTTGTCCGCGGGAGAAAATGCGGCTGCCGAGAGCCCTTACGGAAAATCTGGCCCGCCTCCTAGTCACCCCTCTGCCGGTATCAGCTACCTGCGGACCAGCGCGTACATGGAGAACCACCCCGTCTACGGTCCCCAGGGAAGACGCACTCCTGTCCTATCACGAGTCGTGTATCCCAGGAATGGCCCTCATGTTGCCAAATTGGGTGTTGGAGGTTTTGTTGCCGACGCCCCCACAGGTGATAACGAGTTCAACACCAGGCCTAGTCGCGGCCGCGTCAATCACCACAAGAAGATGCTTTCTGGCATCCAACACCTGGACACCACCACCTTTGGCGGTGCCAAGGCCTACGTCGAGCCCCAATCTGCGAGCATCGACCCCAGCGGTAAGGTCGTGGTGCAACTCCGGGAGGCCGGAGCTGAGGCCCAGCTCATTGCCAAGGAGTACCAGGGCCGAGAACATGTCTACTCCGATAAGCAGGGGCCTGCCCCGAAGCAGCAGCAGAGGCGGCAGCAGCAGCAGAGTTCCGAGGCCGATCCCTGGAGAGTGAGCCGAGTTACTGATGAGATTCTTGGAGATTCTACCACGAGTCCCCGGGCTTAGGGAAAGGATGTCGCGCGTAGCTCTGCAGGTTATAGCCGTGAAGATTGAGACGCCCAAGTTGACATGATGAGACTTGGGCGCGTTGTATATCGATAGCACTCACTATCTTCCGTGTACTGGAGGAACCATGTACCAAACTGTACAAGTAGAATTGAAACCAAGAAATAAATCAGGACTTCATGGATTGATCCAAAATGCCCTCCAACTTGCATTGCCGAGCTCTGACACAGGCAACTGCTCATCATTTCAACCATTTCCTTCACTCACCCTCACATGACGTTGGATGCCAGAATGATGTGGGGCTATTTGAGCTGGACGGTCACGTGTGCAATCATGTGTGCCAAAAACTCTGTGCCCTAATTGCTGGTACACCCCACCACTCAACACCACCAAATTTATCGGACTTTGGCGCATTTTCTCGAGCGACTCCTTCACAACCCATCACCCAACGATCACCAGTTCAATACCGCCAAAATGGGTCGCGTCCGCACCAAGACTGTCAAGAAGTCCGCCAAGGTCATCATTGAGCGGTACTACCCCAAGCTCACCCTCGACTTCGAGACCAACAAGCGAATCTGCGATGAGATCGCTATCATCGCCTCGAAGCGCCTGCGCAACAAGGTTAGCAGCACCAACGCGACGAACAAGACGGATTGCAGTAAACTGACCTTGAGGAATTTTGCAGATTGCCGGCTACACCACCCACTTGATGAAGCGTATTCAGCGTGGCCCCGTCCGCGGTATCTCCTTCAAGCTTCAGGAGGAGGAGCGTGAGCGCAAGGATCAGTACGTTCCTGAGGTCTCTGCTCTCGACTTCACCCAGAACTCCGAGAGCGGACAGCTCGATGTCGACGGCGAGACCAAGGACCTCCTCAAGCACCTTGGCGTATGTGCACCCCGAAGTACTCGACCCCGGAAACACAATGCTGACTCCATACCCAGTTCGACTCCATCCCCGTCAACGTTATCCAGGTCTCCCAGACCCAGGTGCCCGAGCGCGGCCAGCGACGATTCGGCGACCGCCCTCCTCGACGGGACTAAAAAATTATTTATGGGAACATGGGTGTATGGCATTTTACAGGGTTTTGCGGCTTGGCGTCTTAGGACAGTGAGTGCATAGGTCTCAAAGAAAGATCTTCCAACCCCCAAGGTGTCGCCGATTCTTCAGAGAAATCTGGAGATGACGCTTGATTGCCATTTTATCTCTCTCGTCTGCTGTGAATGTGACCTTATGCAAGGCCAGTTCAGAGCTCTAGGGAGACCAAGCCTGCTGCGCCCATCCGACCACGCCTGAACGAGAAGCGATGATCGAGTTCTCCTCTCTCGGGTATCTTGGTCTATCCTCATTTGAGACGGTACCTATGAAATGCCAACCTAGCCAACGCCGAATTTATGATGCTTTTCCTCCAGGAACCCATGAACTACGTCGCTTTATTTCCTGATTCTGTCTTGATCTTGCTCTTGTAGCCCTCTACGACCAAATGGTCGTCGTCGTAAGCATCTGGCGTATCGATTGTAGGGGTCGGAGCCTCGACGTCCTTTTCTTTGAGTACGACCTTGAGCTTGTTCGGTAATATCGGATTGCGTTGCCCACGCTCGAGTGCAAGGGCAGCAGTGTCCCGCGCAGCTTGTCGCTGGTCCTCCAACTGCAAGTCACCCATCCTGCGGGCGACACGATCCGCTTCCGTCTCGCCAGAGGTATCTTCATCCAGCAATTCAATCTGGATATCAAGGATGCCAGCCCGTTCCCAAGCGGCGGTTTCGTTGAGCTGAACCTTGACGTACATCGCCCGCCGAGCACACTTTTGCGAACACCACATCTCAAGGTCCTGACGCTTGACGATGTCGCCGCTGCTGGTAATTTTCCACTGGCCTCCCGGGCCCATTTTCCTCCGCGGCCGCCCGCATAGTGTGTATCCGCACAGCTCGTTGACGTTGCGCTCGATGATGAGGTCGTCGTAGTCGGAGGGCTGAAAGAGGCGGACGTGTGCTTTGAATCCGGCGACGTCGGAAGGCGCAGGACTGGCCGCGCTATAGGGGGCTTCACGGAGGAGAGGGTACTCGGAAAGGAGGATAAGGCTGTCGAGGATCTCGGATTCGAGATCTTTGCGGTGCTGCAGGATGTTGGCGTGCTGCAGGGCGAGCTCCCTGTCAGCAGCGGGATCTTTTTTGTCGGCGGCGGGCTTCTTGAGAATACCCTTGACGGGCTGCTTGGTGCTGGTTGCCATGATGGGCTCAAGGATCAGGGCTGCCTGCTCTGTTGGTTGCGAGAATGGTAACAGGATCAAAGACGAAGGACCCCGCCGCCACGGTTGGTAAGAATTGCGACGATGATTGCGGGTGAAAGCCACACGCCACATTGAGGGGAGATGTCAAGCCAACTCGTGGCGCACCGACCAGCTGACCAAGAATCGGCGTGCGCTTGCACCCCAAACGCAAACCAGCTGTTTGAAGTGTTAGCTCATTGCGCTCCATGATTCATAGGGTCGTTTGCCACGGCGCATCCAGCAGCCCGAGGCCCCGAGATGCATACGGCCAGCACTTCCGTACCTCCCGAGAAACTTGACCCTCGTCACCTAACGTGTGATCAGCTGCCTCCGCATGACTTGACTTTACCCGTTGATGATGGCCTAATCACTAGTTATAGTGTCTAGGCGGGACATGTGAAGCAGGCCCCTGCCCACCTTCATGGCTTAATTATGCCCAGGCGTGTTTGACAAGGTGCGATTGATGTTAGCGCAAGTCTTTCCTAGCGACAGGCTACAAGCCAGGTACGAAACACAACCACAGACTGAAAGTTGCCAACAAAGTTCTCTGTATTCGTACCCTGGGCACCTTGTAGGACACAGCTCCAGCAGGGCATCAGATCCTTTGTTTCATTCATCTTTCCGTCCAATCCAGTAGATAGTGAACAAAACAGAACAAAAGACTTTTCCAACAGAACGAATACACAGGCCTCTTTCGGGGTTCAGGTCGGCGCATTGGCTCAACATCAAACCACTCGGCATCGACCACTTGGAAACCTGCATATGTCAATGCCTCCATCCTGTCCTCACTATGTGACCACGCTCAGCTACATTTACAGCTTCTTGATGTCGGAAAAAGGTCAAACTCCTGCTATGGTAACAGTCGACAAATGTACTCACAGCATGTCCCCAAATCCGAACAAAGGATCAGATTCCATGTAGTAGTCTGTAACTTTGGACATGGTCTGTTTTATCCGGTCTGGTCGTAAATATCCTTCTACCTAATAGTCTAAAGCTGGTAGGCAACGCACTTTTCCCGATGCGCAAGCTTTTGGTTTGGAACAAAGGGAATCTGCCTCTTCGAATGCTTGATGAAGACTTATATATAGATCCATTCGCATGGAGGGTGGTCGTTGACGCCGAGAGACGTTCTTGAGCCCCGGTGCGTAGAAGGCTGCAAGGTTGAAAAATGGGAAAAGAAATGGGAAGGTTTTAAGCAGACGCCAGACTGGTGTTGTCCGAGTTTGCTTGCATGTGGTTGTGTAGGAGGCCAGTAGACCAGGAGGTAAGGAGCACTTGTGACTCTTGTGAGTTCGTGGGCTGTCAATAACACAAATAGTAACAAGCGTATGCACATGTTTCCAGGGGCCCTCTAAGCTCGAAATAAGCAGTTTTTGTTTGGAACAAATAGCAGGGAAGCTATGCAATTGCGAGTTCTAAGGAACGTTTCATTGATGTAATGTAAGGTATGGTAAGAGCAGCGATGGGACATTGGGGATTCAGAAGAGGGTCTCCCGCCAATGAGAGAACTCTCCGATTAGCAGGAAGAAAAGCCTCGCAGGATACAGCCGAAACAACAGAGTAGTAAGTGACCTGACCAATGTGGTTCCAAGTCATCTTGTTGGAGCTAGTAGTTATGCCAGCTTGAAACATGAGGTCCATGCAGCCGGCCAGCTACACCCTTAAACTGACAGGCTTTATTAGTTTGTTTAGGATGCCAGGGGGTTTTAATGCAAACTCGGCCCCTACATACCTAAATAGGCACTTGACCTTGAAACATGTGCGTTACAGTTATTTGTAGCGATGAGTAGTGTTTCTTCGCCTGCTCTCATGGAGCAGTGCACCGCCACAGGGCACCATCATGCAGTTGTGGGGGTGGGTAGGTCTAGGTAGGTACCTTACGGATTAAGGCACTCATCCACTGCACCTGAGCTTCAAGGGAATGGAATAAACCAAATGTCTGCCTCGCTCGGGCAGATCAGGTGACTGGGGAGTCCCTGAGACAGTCACAGCGTAATGGAGTGCCTGGAAGGAAGCCTATTCGTACCTCCCGACTCCCCACGAATGAATACCTAGACTACCTACCTGGAATCGGGAATCGGGATGGAGTGACGGATGGGCTCAAGGCGCTGACGTCGACACACGCACGCCCCCCAAACCAGCTGGACGATCCGCTAAACCACCACAGCCTCCTTCGCCTCTCAGGCGTTTCTGTCCTCCTTTGCATTTCTCTTTTTTTTCATGCCGGAGGCGCACTCGCGAAATCATTGCCTCTCGCCCAGATAACAATACGCCATACTTCATAGAGTCCTTCTCCAGTTTCTCCCCCTCCTTCTCTCC